>OX457038.1:76488956-76583956 GCA_949752735.1 Lumbricus terrestris | reverse complement strand
CTACAGCCTGGAATGACCTCCCAGTCCTCCCTGTTATTGCCCAGTGGTCACTCCATTCTGTTTCTAAGTAGGAATCTTAGAACTGTCCTATTTAACCGCTGTTGGGCAGGGAGTGCTTCTGAGTAACCAAGATGAGCTATTTAAAACTTCCTAAAATAAATAAATAATTTCCAATCGGTTTTTGTTTAAATGAGAATTTTCTGATGTTAGAATGATTTTAAAATGGATCATGTGATTTAATCATGAATGATGATCATGTGATAAGAATGATTGAATTGATCATGTGAATTGATCCTGATGACTTAAATGAGGATCATGTGATATGAATGATTGAATTGATCATGTGATTTGTATGATGATGATGATGACTTGAGTCATCCGATGTCATGTTTTTAGTGTCCGGTCTCACCAGCCATATCAACATCATCAATGGAAGTGACCGTTGATCCGTTGTCGTCTGTGAAAGCGGACAAGCGACGTGATATTCAGAACCAGCTTATTCTGCTGCTGCACGCACACAACTGCATTCGCCAGGACCAGATGACGACGACGACGTCACCAGCAAATGGTTTGTCATCGTCGCAGCAGCAGCAGCAGCAGGCGTGCAACGCTTCAGAATGCATCCAGATGAGAGCCATTCTCAAACACATGAGCCAATGTGTCGAAGGACACGCCTGTAAAAGTAGGCACACACTCCTCGCTCGTTAATTAATCACCTAGCCATATTCTTAATATTAAAATTGTTATTATCTTTGCTTTATGAACCATCATCACTTAATAGTTAGCATCAGGGCTAAATGCTCATTCTGAATCAGTCCACTGTTGACGTTGACTGTTTTCCTGTAGTAGAGCTCTCTCTGTTTAGTTGGATGACATAATGAAATAAGTTTTGAATTTCTTCTTCTGTGATCTTTTGATAGATATCTCTGGAGCGTGGAATTTCATGGGTGGCTCATAACAAAGCCAAATGTAATTTGCAATCTGAGCATCAATTGTATCATTGTATCAAATTCATGGTCAAACTGACGCTTTTATACGGTTCTCAAGTCACACCGAACGCACTGCGGCCATGAGCTTCTAAGACTTTGTTTTCTTTTGTTACCTGCTGCGTTTGGCAAGTGATGACAACTGTTGTGTCTGGTTAAATTCTGTTCTTGAGTCAGACTTTGCTTCTCAGACGAATTCATCTCTTTTAAAGAGACATTAATATGTATTAAAGCCGTGGTAACAATTAGATTTAATTAATAGCTGAATTTGTCTTCAAGACTCTGAACAGCGCTGAATGTATTGTTTGTTTCTTTTTTTCTCAGTCGCTCGTTGTGTTCTACTCCGGCGAATCATCTTGCACTTTAGAAATTGTCAGAATGCAACGTGTCTAGTCTGCTCCCCCGTCAAGAACAAACGAACTCACCCGATGCTCGCAATGGCCGCTGCTTCCGCTCCTCCTCCTGTGAGCACGAGCGCCACTTCCGTTGAGTCAACGACGACGTCATTGTCGTCATCGTCTCAGTCGCAATCAAACGCCAGCGTTGCTCTCACAAACATCGACATGTACCAGGCGTGCATGACCCTTGGCCTTGACCCTAGAGATCATATGAATCCCGTGACCTCTATGACTCCTCCTCCTCAGGGGTCATCAGGGGTCGGCCGACAGACCATGACATCGTCTGGTGGTGGGGCGTTGGGTAACCACAAGACAGTCGCTGCCAACGTATCGTCAGCGTTACTCATGGAACATCATTCAAATCAACTCTGTCTGCCTTCGTTCGATGGCAGTGGCAATGGCAACGCTGACAATACGTCATCACATCCAAGGAAGCCGTGGCATCTCGACATGACAGACAATCATCGCGAACATCTCGTCCAAAAGTTGTAAGTTTAACTTAAAGTCTTCGGTTTTTATTCGGGATCTGGCACCTCGCTCTGTCTTGTTATTATTATTATTGTTTCTCTTGTTATTATTATTATTATTATTATTTTTATTATTATCATCAGTAGCATTATTCTATAGGAGCAAGTATTATTAATATTATTATCAAATGTTTCCGAAGTATTTCTATTCCCAAAGTTAGTGAAGACAATGTTTGAAGACATCTATGCTATCGGGAATGGAATGTCCTATCAATGAGAGAGAAGAAGCTCTGGTTGCTTTTGAATGGTGTCCCAGTAGACATCAGTGCTTTTTTTCAATGCTATTCTTTTTTTTATTGTTGCAATTGCTCTAGCTATTGTTGCGGGTTATAAAGCACAGATTTATAAAGCACTGGAGTAAAACTGGAAGATTGCATGTGGCAAATGAATTCAGTTTTGTGTTTTAAGGTTATCAAAAAGGCAACTGGGCGATGAAAGAGCCAGCCGAGTCATAGAGGCAACTGAGTCATGACAGAGGAAAGTAGGTCATAGCAGAGGCAACTGGTTCATAGTAGAGGCAACTGGGTCATAGCAGAGGCAACTGGATCATGAAAGAGTCAGCCGAGTCATAGTAGAGGCAAAGTCTGGGTGATAGTAGAGGGAAGTAGGTGATGATGAGGACAAGTGGTTGATAGCAAAGAGGCAGTGCTCAGCTGAGTGATGGTGGTCGGAGACTGATTGTTCTGTTGGGTGTGTTTGACGATGCCTCTGTCTGCGTCTGCTTCATCCTTCATTTGGTTTCTGGGTCTTCTTCATTGCAACCTCTCTCTCTCTCTCTGTTTCTCTCTCTCTGTTTCTCTCACATGACAATAGATCTCAGCCATTCTTAGCAGCATAGTCTAATGTAATCTGGAAAATTCTGTAGCGCCGCTGATTTAGCGTTCGTCTGCCGAGAGTTTTTCGACGATTATTACCCACATCAGGACAGGACGAAGACCCAACAGATGCGACAGATGAGGCAGCAGCAGTGCTATGACCACCAGCTGCAGCAGCAGACTACGACCATTGGTCCAACTGCAGCAGCAGCAGTAGCGGGGCACCAGCGTTACTTTGGAAATGACTCTAAGACACCAGCCGCCTTGTAAGTTGAATGTCGTCTCTGTTGTAGCGCTTCTTCTTCTTCTTCCGTTATTTATAAAACAATGATCGCCAGATTTGCATCCTTTCTTAGTCGCCTCTCGTTATTCTGCTGACGTTTCTATGGTAAGATGTGGTGGGGCAAAATTCAAAAGCAGCCAGAGCTTCTCTCTCATGGATAGGCCATTGCACCATTCAAAAGCAGCCAGAGCTTCTCTCTCATTGATAGGCCATTCCAGATAGCATGGATGTCTTTGAACATCGTCTTCACTAACTTTGGGAATAGAAATACTTCGATCAGAGGACAAATGGATCGTTCTGGATCGAAGAGTGAAGAGGTTGGAGAGAAGCTGTAAAATGAGGAGAGCAAATGAGATCTTGGAAATGATATATCAGAGCATAACCCCATTTGGAGTTGAAGTTGTGTGTGTGTGTGTGTCACGCATGTGGTTTTTAGTTGTCTGTTTGGTCTTCTATGCACAGCAATTGTCATCTTTTGTCCTTATTAAACCCGTTGATCCGTTTCTTTTCTGTTGTCTTTCCATCAGAGTTCAAGCAATATTTCCGAGCGCTCCGGATCTGAATGTCGTTCGTCATGACCAGATGAACAGCCTCATCCGATACGCGCGCAAGGTCGAAGGTGACATGTATGACAATGCCGACAGCAAGGTATGACCAACTCACAGTTTCTCTTTCACTCAATCTCTGTCTATGTTTGTGTCTCTCTATCTGTCTCTGTCTGCTCTCTGTTACTTTGTGTCTACTGGGTTTGAATAGACTTCACTGCAGTCGATTTCTGACGACGATCTCACTTGAAGCAACTGATGTGTTTCGTATATTTTTTATAAGATGACGACACAATAGTTGACATCTGTTGTTCTTTAGTTTGACATGTTTCTGTCACGTGTTTCGTTTCAGTCTCTCGTTAATCAAGAGCATTACTCTGCGCCACAAAGTGGGCTGACCAATCCCCCTTCTCTTCCCCTCGCTCTCTCCTCCTCCCTTTCCATGAAGTCATAAGGTCACTTGCAGCCTGTAGCAAGGTACAAGTTTTGAATCTGTTTAGCATTTCTGTTGATGACAGCAAAGGTCAGATCTTGTGAATCAATGGCAACCAATGAAATGTCACGACTTTCCAAGTCCAGCACAAGTCTCATATGTTCGACGTTAATTTTACTAATGAATTTGTCTTAATGGAAATGACGAGCTGCCATATTGCTAAATATATTTCAACGTTGGGTCAAATGATCAAATGGAGGGATGACTGTTAAGAAGTGTTGGAGACGAGATGCCACCACGTCTGCTGTCACATTGATGAGTGGTGATTGATGCATATGCTATTCGTTGGTCTCATTTTCGTAGTATTGGTAATTTTATGTTTTAGCATTGAGATGTCGTAACTAAGTTGTATGGTTTCTGTGAAATGTAGGAGGATTACTATCATCTGTTGGCTCAGAAGATCTACAAGATTCAGAAGGAGTTGGAGGAGAAGCGAATGAAACGCCTGATGGACAATGGCACCAGCAGCAGCAGCACCAGTGCACAGGGGTCGTCTATGTCATCCTCTCTTCCACCAGCTCCTCTTCCTCCACACGGAACAAGTGCGTCTTCTTCTTTGTCTTCTTCGTCTTCTTCCAGTCTTTACTTGTGGCAGACTTTGTAAAGTAATGTTGTCATCTCGTAACAGAATTTAATCAACTTTTGATGTCACTTAAATTCAACACTTATTAGTTTTCAAAAGATCAAAGTTCAGTTGATTAGATTTCAATCAACGAGAGAAATGCGACGCCATGCTGACATTGTGGTTTTTTTGTTGGGTGTATGAGTTGAAGACGAATCTTCAGTTTAGAGTCGAATGACTTCAAAGAATTTATCGTTAAAATAACTGAATTGGTTGGTGAATTCTACAGCATCTGACCAGACAGACGAGAGAGAGAGAGAGAGAGAGAGAGAGAGAGAGAGAGAGAGAGAGAGAGAGAGAGAGAGAGAGACCATGCAGCAGTCATCTACTTCTATCCATTGTCTTAAATTGTGTTTATCATCCTGGTCTGTCATTCGGGCAATGTTTCTTTTCTTCAGTTGTTCTACAATCGCGACAATTGCCGCAGTTTATTGACAACAATCGTTTGGATTTGTTTGCGGCAGACGGTCATTCATCGTCGTCTTCCTCTTCTTCGAGCACCAATTCAGTGGCTCGCAGTCAGACACCACTGGGGTTCATGAACGCCACTGCCGCTGCCACACGGTATCCGCAGGACGTCTATGGCATGAGAATGATGAGACCACCGTCTGCATCTGGATCCACGATGTTCCAGGATGTCGTCCATCCTTCATCCAACCAACAGGTATTAATCTTGTTAAATGGGAAATTATAGTTTCCTTGTTATGGGATTTGTTTTCACATTTTGCGCCTTTCATTCACATTTGTGACCCATCTGACCAAAACCAGGCTTAAGTCACTTAATTTTGTGTAATTTGAGTGTCATACATCTGTTAAAAGAATAAAGTCTCTTCTTTCAAATGACTCAAATCTTATTGTTCTATCAAGTTCCTGTCCACAGTTATGAGTAGAAATATGGTTCAACCATTCGAATTACAATTCTGAGAAAGATGCATTTGAAGTTTCTTTTAACTTTGGAATGCACGATTCTTTAGCAACCATGTTCAAAACGGAATTAAATTTGCAGCAAATAAACAGATTATAGGCTAGAAGGAACTCTGGACTTTTTACTTGTGCCTTATTTGTTATGCTAGCGTTTCGCGAAATATGGTCATTAATGGTTGGAAGTGGGCAATTTCAGGAAAGTCATTGAATTATTTAAACAATGACCACTTATAAATCATCAAAAATATCATTAAAAATAATTTTTTCACAAATTTGTTGTTTTGATATGGTTTGAACATATTTATTTATAAATGTAAAAAATAAACAATTAACAAATTTCGATTTTATCACATTTTGGTCATTATCTCCAAAGCGTGTGTTGCGACATACTCCTTGTCACATTTTTTGCATTGCTACTTCTACTACTACTGACAATTGATGATATAATATTGAGAGAGTTGATAACTGGGTTTGCTTCGTTTTGGGATTCAAATGCGAGGAATGGACTGATGTGAAAATTGTTGCTTATCTGTGGGACATGGATGAGCTGTTGATCAGAGCTTAATTTCCAAGTGGATTCAGTAGAAGAACTTGTAGACTTGCCATAACTAAGTATTTTATGAGAAAGGTGTTTGAAAGTTGAGTGATTTGAATGCTGTGCAATCAATGAAGAGGTAGGGGACTCAAATTCTTACTCAGGATGAGCTGTGTTGCGAGATTTATGCTGTTTCACTTGTATGATGAAAATGTGGATGAGGGAGATGTGGTTTAGTGAATCATTTGCCTTCCTCATTCATTTCGAATAGTTAAGAAATCCAAGTCTCTCACTTTGCTTTCATACGTTCGTTCTTTCTCTTCATCATCATCATCATCATTCCATTCCTGGCTGCCATCGTCACATTGAGAACTGTTTGAAATTTAATTTCTTCTGACGCGAACATCCTCTATTGCCACATAAGATGCTCGTGTAAGTCTTGATTCATCCATGTTGATAGATCCAGTTTCTATGACAACAATGCTGCATTGAATCAGTTGTCCAATCAGAGAAGAGTCATAGCTCTGCTTCGATTCACGTTCATTTAGTTGATTGAGGATATTCTGCTGATTGTAGGCTTGTCATTCAACCGCCATTTCCGTCGACGGATTTCCAAATCAGAGGCCAAACTTTCCAAACTCCAAACACGATCTTCCGTTTGGCGCCCAAGATGTCGTATGTTCATTTCACTTACTAACGCATTCATACACACTACTTGGAAGCTGCCTGTTTGTTTGTCTGTTTGTGTCTGTGTTAGTCTGTCATCTCTCTCTCTCTCTGTTTTTATGTGTTATAATTCTAACTTTGCCTCAGATTAACATTTCTGTGCTACTTCTGGCATGTGAAAACTGTTGACAATGAATTGAGAACTGAGTTGGATGTTGATATTACTCAGAAGGACGACAGGTCATTAGATTTGAATACAGAGAGTGATGAAGAATCTTGAGTTTATTTGTGGATGTTGTGCTGATCTTTTTAAACAGACTTTGTCTTTGTTCTTTGCACAGATTGGTCCACCATCATTGTTAAATGACCAGCTGCCTCCTCCTCCTCCTCAGCCTCCTCATCCTCCTCAGTTTCAGCCTCCAACTCCTTCGAATCTTCTCGTTCCAATGCAGTCATCTCAGTCATCACTGCTTCAGCAGCAGCCATCATTTGCCAATGCCACACAGGCGACAGGCATCTCATCCTCATCCTCCTCTCAGCAGCAGCAGCAGCAGGCTGACTCTCAGTCGTCTCCGTATCATCATCACCGTGCAATCGTTGGTGGTGGTCCATCCCCGTGCAGCAGCAGCAGCAGCAGCGGCAACAACAACAACCCTCTGGCGCCGCCTGGAATGCAGTCCACCACAGTGAGTCCCTCCATGTTTGCAATGAATGGAGACCAGACGCCACCTCCTCCTCCTCTTGGTCCCGTCTCCTCCAATCCACCTCAGCTCATCATGTCTCCTCCTGTGGCAAACTTCAAAATGGCCGTCAAACATGAAGACATAACGGATGACGAGGTGACTGTCAAGTCGGAACCAAGGTCACCGGAAGAGTTCAAGTACGCAGCTCCACCGCAGCAGCAGCAGCAGCAGCAGCAGCAGCAGCCAGTTCATGAGGACATCACGGATGATGAGGCTGAGGCAGCGGCTGCAGCCACAACAGCTGCTGCTGCTGGTGCTGTGGTGGAAGAGGAGGAGGTGAAGATGGATGGGGTGAAGAAGGAAGCAACAGAGGAGGAAGTGGTTGCAGTGAGCGGGTACACCAAAACGGAGGCCATGTTGGAGGCAGGCAACGAGGTCAAGGTCGAAGGGAAAGATGCTGCTGGAGAAGAAGAGGAAGCAGTGAAGACAGAGGAGAAGATGGAAGTGGAAGAAGGAAAGGCACCAAAGGTTGCGCCAGATTCTCCGGTGGAAGAGGGACCTAGAGGACTCAAAGGTAAACGTTTTTTTTAACTTGATCGCATTTGTGATTCATCTTACCAAAACCAGGCACATGTAGCTTCAACTGTTTTGGGCAGAAAAATTATAAATAAATATGTTTAAACACAAAAAACAGCAATTTGTCAAAAAATATTGTTTTTAATGATAGTTTAGATGATTTTGAAGTGGTTATTGTTTAAATAATTCAATTACTTTTCCTGAAATTTTCGACTTTTATACGATTAATGGCCATATTTGGCAAAAGGCAAGCATAACAAATGAGGCATGAGTAAAAACCCTGACTTCCTTCTAGCCTATTATGCAATCTGTTTATTTGTTGCAAACTTAATTTTGTGCTGAACATGGTTGACTAAAGAATCTTGCACTCCAAAGTTATAGGAAACTTTAAATGCATTTTTTTCTCGGAATTCTATTTCGAACAGTTGAACCATATTTTTGCTCATAAGTTTGGACAGGAACATGGTAGAACAATAAGATTCATAGCATTTTAAAGAAGATACTTCTTTTTTAAAGAAGTATTTAGGATGAAGGACACTCAAGTTGCATTTTGTACAATTTTGGTCAGATGGGTCACTTTTAATCATAGCTGCACTCTACTTTATTGATGTGTGGCTATCTGCTTTCTGTATTTTCTGTTCGCTTCATTCTCTACAACTCATCATCATCCTCATCGCCATCCTCATCCACCTCCTTCTCTTCCAACTATTCCATTCTGTGCAATTATTGTTTTTTGCCTTCCATTGCCTTCTCTTTCTCATCGTTTGGTCAGAATTGAAAAATCGACAGATTAAGTTTTTGCTCAAAGTTTGTATATTCTCTCTGATCTGAAGACATATTATGCAGCAATGTTTAATATCTGATGATGAAGAATCAATCAATGGATTCGATCAATCTGTTGTAATTGTAATCATACATTTATATAGCGCCACTTCAAGAGAACTCCTCAGAGGTGCTCCCGACCTGACACCAAACCACAATCAAAGAGAATGGTTTTCAAACACTTGCGGAAAAGGGGCAAAGAAAGACAAAAGTTCATTACGGAGACTAATAGGTAACTTATTCCAGAAAGACGGACCAACCATGGCAAAACTTTTATGCAGCACTGTGGAAGAATCGATGGATTCCATCTATCAATGGATTTCATCAATCAATGGATTGCATCCATCAATGGATTCCATCAATCAACAGATTTCATCAATCAATGGATTGCATCCATCAATGGATTCCATCAATCAATGGATTCCATCAATCAACAGATTTCATCAATCAATGGATTGCATCCATCAATGGATTCCATCAATCAATGGATTCCATCAATGGATTCCATCAATCAACAGATTTCATCAATCAATGGATTGCATCCATCAATGGATTCCATCAATCAATGGATTCCATCAATGGATTCCATCAATCAACAGATTTCATCAATCAATGGATTGCATCCATCAATGGATTCCATCAATCAATGGATTCCATCAATCAATGGATTCCATCAATCAATGGATTCCATCAATCAATGGATTCCATCAATCAATGGATTCCATCAATCAATGGATTCCATCAATCAATGGATTCCATCAATCAATGGATTCCATCAATCAATGGATTCCATCAATCAATGGATTCCATCAATCAATGGATTCCATCAATCAATGGATTCCATCAATCAATGGATTCCATCAATCAATGGATTCCATCAATCAATGGATTCCATCAATCAATGGATTCCATCAATCAATGGATTCCATCAATCAATGGATTCCATCAATCAATGGATTTCATCCATCAATGGATTCTATCAATCAATGGGTTTGATGGCATTGAGCATTAGTGAGTGAAGGACATCAGTCTCAAGGTTGCAATACATATTGGACCAGTAGCCATTACATCATAACGTGATGATTACTCTTAGAACGAATTGGATGAGATGCCAACTGCCACGAAGACAGAGATCTCTCCTTTCAGTCTGCAATTCAGATGACTGACTGTTTGTAGTGTTCAACAATTTATTATTTCTTTAATTCCAATCAAAGATTCAAACAATCCTGTCCATCAACCTGTTCCCGTTCTTCTACTGTTCGCTATACTTGTTATATAGCACCTTTTCCTCCCATTGTTCTGCCCCTTAAACATTGCAACTGTTTTGTCTGTTGTAGTATGGAACCCGGACGAACTGCAGAATGCGCTCATTCCCATCTTGGACAAGTTGTTCTGTCTCGATGAAGCCATGCCGTTCCGAGAACCAGTTGATGCCATTGCACTCGGAATATTTGTAAGCCTCCTTTTTATGTCCTATCATTAATTCAGAGGTTTTCAGTCTGTACTGTATTTGAAAGATTGCCATATCATTAAGGTTTTCAGTCTGTACTTTATTTGAAATATTGTCATTTTATCATGAAGTTTTCAGTCTATACTTTAGATTCCATCTTTTTCAAGATTCAATTCTATACCTTATTTGAAATATTGCCTTAATTTTATCATCAAGTTTATAGATTGCCATATTATTAAGGTTTTTAGTCTGTACTTTATTTGAAAAAGATTGCCATATTATCATGAAGTTTTCAATCTATACTTTATTTGAAAAATTACCATAATATCATTAAGGATTTCTGTCCTGTTTCTTCGTTATTTAGGATTACCATGATATCATTAAGGATTTCTCTCCTGTTTCTTCTTTCTCTAGGATTACTATGATATCATTAAGGATTTCTGTCCTGTCTCTTTCTTTAGGATTACCATGATATCATTAAGGATTTCTGTCCTGTCTCTTCTTTCTTTAGGATTACCATGATATCATTAAGGATTTCTGTCCTGTTTCTTCTTTCTTTAGGATTATCATGATATCATTAAGGATTTCTGTCCTGTCTCTTTCTTTAGGATTACCATGATATCATTAAGGATTTCTGTCCTGTTTCTTTTTTCTTTAGGATTACCATGATATCATTAGGGATTTCTGTCCTGTCTCTTTCTTTAGGATTACCATGATATCATAAAGCATCCGATGGATCTGTCGACGATACGTGGTAAACTTGAGACCGGATGTTACGTTCATCCCTGGCAATTCATTGACGACATCAACCTTATGTTTGACAACGCTTGGCTCTACAATCGTAAGACGTCCAAAGTTTACAAGTTCTGTTCTAAGGTAAGTTCATCTTCCTTGCACGCATCCTATTGTTTGTGAGTCAGAACAAAGGTTCTTTAGGTTATGACCTAAGTAATGTCTTTGTTAATGTCTGCACTTGAGGTTTTGCAAGTCGTCTTTTCAGGTGAAACTATTCTCGTGATTACCTGATTGAATGAAACCTTTGTGGAATTGGAGTTGACAGGTGAAGAGATAGGTATCAGCCACGATAGAGATAGAGAAATAGGATAAAAAGAAGATGATTTCATTTGTGTACAGTTTTGGAATCTACTTCTATTCATTCATTCTGAGCATTTTAACGGACGATGTTCAGATCCTACGTTCAAAGTCTGTTCTGTCTTGTGTTGTGTTTTAGTAGACCATTCATTCATGCCTTCTTCTCTATTAGATTCAGTTGTCTAGAAGTTCTCTTTAAACATAATGATAACAACAATGACGATTTCTATGGCGCCGTAACGCAGCCATGCCGCTGCAAGGGCGCCTCACATACTATACAGCAGCAGGGTAGGCCTTGAGAAATAAATGAGTCTTGAGTCCAGATTTCAGCCGCTTGCAGGACGGGAGCAAGACTGTTCCAGGATCTGGGGCCGGCCACCGAGAAAGCGCGGTCACCGAATCGGGTTTTCATCCGCCGTACGCGAAGATCGCTTTTGTCAAGCGATCTAAGTCGCAACCCGGAGGCGGAGGAGTGAGTCCCGAAGCAGAAATCACGCACATAATCGGGCGCGGCTCCGTGGAGTGACTTGTACACAAGTAGACAGATCTTAAATTCAATCCTTTGTAGAACAGGCAGCCAGTGTAGAACATCGCGAAGTAACGGCGTCACGTGATCGTATTTCGTCCGGTTGTACAGCAGTCTCGCAGCAGCATTGAGGACTGACTGCAGGCAATCCAGAAGACACCTGGGCCAACCGACCAGCAGGCTGTTACAACGGTCAACCTGAGAGGTGACAAAGGCAGTAAAATTTGCCTTTGCAGCCTCGAACGGCAGGGGTCCGATGCAGCCTCTTCGGGAGATGGAGCTGACGAAAGCAGCATCTGACCACGTGACGCCGCATGAAGAGGTCGGATTCTAGTAGGACGGTGAGATCACGGACAGCAGTCACGGGTCAGATCGAAAACCCGCAGACACTTGAGTTCGCAAGTGTTGAGATGAGGACAACATCTGCTGGTTGCGCACCATAGGAAGTCCGTCTTCTCCGTGTCTGCTGGAGCGCATACATACAGCAATCCGCTCCACGCCCAACTCCATCCGTCGTCGCTGCTGTCCGTCAGTTGATGGGTGACCCACGTATAGAGCTGCGAGTCATCGGCGTAGAAATGTGTAGAGCAGGAAAAGCAGAAACCTAGCATGGAGCCTTCAGAACACCGCAGACGAGGCAACAAAGAGAGGATAAGACTCCGTCATAGAGCACCGTCTGTCGGCGTCCGTTTTGGTACAAATGGAGCCAGTCGAGTGCCACCGACCAGAAACCATTTGTCCTCTCTAGGCATTTGACCAGCACATCATAGTCGACCGTATCGAATGCTGCTGATAAATCAAGCAAGCCGAGCAGTTCATGATCAGTTGATCACCTGCATCCATCACCTCGGTAAGGTCAGTGACGACCTTGAGAAGCGCTGTCTCTGTCGAATAGAACTTCCTGTAGACCGACTGATGAGCTGGAAAAAGTCGCGTCGACGATAGATGCTCGGTCAGTTGTACGCTGATGACCCGCTCTAGAAGCTTGGAGAGAAACGACAATTTCGATATCGGTCGATAATTTTAGAGGTCTCCATGGGGAAGCGTCTGCTTCTTAAGTCGAGGTTTGACATAGATGTTCTTGTAACATGTTCGTACAGTGCCAGACGACAGCGATATGTTGAAAAGTAAGGCATTGTTCTTTGCACTTTGTTTGGTTGACTGATAGACTCCCGACTTTACTGGCAATTAACATCATATATAGAGAGTGGCCGTGATTGAAGTTTCTCTTTAGGTCATGCTGTTTAAATATATATACAGTTCTGCAATTACAAATAGACAACATTGGTGCTATAGAAGTTGCTGATTACCGATCACTACTCTCCACATAGTTATGAGTGTTATGTGTTTGTGAAGAGATTGTTGACTTGGTTTGTGTTTGTTGACAGTTGGCCGAAGTGTTTGAGTCAACCATCGACGCAGTCATGCAGACGCTCGGATTCTGTTGCGGTCGTCGTTACGTCTTCTCGCCACAAGTTCTCTGCTGCTTTGGAAAGCAACTGTGCACAATTGCAAGAGATACGATCTACTACAACTACCAGGACAGGTTATAACATCATCATCATCCATTGAAGCTCTCTCTCTCTCTCTCTCTCTCTGTGTCTGTCTGTCTGTCATAATGTCTAATCATTTTTACTATTAACTCAAGATTTCTAAGCAGTCTTCCTCTGAGCTTCATTGTTTGACACCAGTCTATTCATGATCTCAACAGAGATGCTTTTAAAAGTCAGATCTGATCTGCTATTGTCGATATCTTACCTGATCCATTCTTTGACATATATTGTGAATCTGATTACTACAACCTGGTTTTAGTTCTGCTATCAACTGATGTCTTCGTCAAAACAGACTAATATTGTGTATTAGAGCATTAGACACAGTTAGCACAACATGTTTTGAAATGTGATGTAAACGATACTTTACTTTAAGTGAATTTGTATTAATTTTTGTTTCTTTTTCCAGATACATCTACTGTGAGAAATGTTTCAATGATTTACGTGGTGACGATGTCGAAATGGCTGATGACCCGTCACAACCAGGGCTGTAAGTAATACAACATAACAGACGCACACACGCACGCACACAACCACGCACACACACACATCTTTCATGTTGTGAGAAGACCTCCATTCAGACTCTCATCTATCTTCACTTGTTTGCAAGTAAATGTATAAATTTCTTATTCCACATAAACGATGTGTACGGAGATCATCATATTTATTTATTCATTTATATATAAATGTTTAATAAAACGATCAATGTCCAACATGAATAAAACATTCTATCTGTAAAGGTTTTCTCTTGATATCGTCAGCTAACGGTAAAACAAGTTCATGTGATTAGGTCGAAGGGAATGGGTTAGCAGTTTGTTTGGAGGCAGAAACATATACAGTATGCGCTGGTATGCATGTATACATATATGTATGCATATATGTATGTATATATGTATGTATATATGTATGTATATATGTATGTTTGTGTTGTTTTTCTCAGCAAAATCAAAAAGGAACAGTTTGTGAAAGAGAAGAATGACAAGCTCGACTACGAACAGTAAGACACATCTCTTCTGCTTGTGTTCTGACAGCCATTCATCATCTGACGTTTTATGTTATGTTAATGGTATGTTAATCTTATGTTGATGTTATGTTAAGGTTATGTTAACTTACTTTTGTTATGCTAATGGCACAAAAGAAGTGACATTAGATTTAAATATGAAATAATGTTTTAAGTGACGATGCGCTGTTGTCTCGTAGGTTTGTAGAATAGATATGATATGAAATAATGTTGTGTGTCTCGTAGGTTTGTTGAATGTGGTGACTGTCATCGTCAGATGCATAAGATCTGTGTTCTGCACATGGAGCAGATCTGGACAGATGGATTCTTCTGTGACGCTTGCCTCAAGGCAAAGAAGACGAAACGCAAGGACAACAAACACTCTGCCAGACGTAAGTACTGTTCAAGACAATCAATGGTGAAGACAATCAATGGTAAAGACAATCAATGGTAAAGACAATCAATGACGGCACCTCATTCGTCATTGTTTCCATGTCTATGAAAACACAAACGATAACAAAGGCCTTTCTAACTTTATCAGCAGATCTTAATTTTTTATTAACGTTCCCTGTTTTTCCATTCATTTGTTTTGAAGAATTGCAATTAAATGATGAAGCTCCTTTTCTCTTTTTATCATGATGTTATCATGATGTTGTTGCAGCGTTTGTCTCTTTTCTGTTGATGCCTAGCTGTATATTGGACATCTTGGTGCATTAGAAGAGTTATTGATTAAAGATTGATAACAATAATATGCTTCAGTTTCTGCTTCTCTTTCTTCTCTTTGCTTCTTAGGTCTTCCAACAACAAAGCTGGCGACATATCTCGAGACGCGCGTCAATTCGCTGCTGAAGCGAAAGGATTCCGGTTCTGGTGACGTGACAATTCGCGTTCTCTCCTGCTACGACAAGGCCGTTGAAGTGAAGCCTGGAATGAAGGCGCGTTATGTTGTGTCGGGTGGAATGCCGGAGAACATTCCGTATCGTGTGAAAGCGATCTTCGCGTTTGAAGAGATCGACGGAGTTGACGTCTGCTTCTTTGGAATGCACGTCCAGGAATATGGATCGGACTGCTATGCGACAAATGCCAGGTGAGTGATGAATGATGATGAGGAGGAGGAGGGCTACAGAGGCAGGTTGTAAGCAGGTCCATGGAAGCAGTGATGAATGATGGTGAGGGCTACAGAGGCAAGTGGTGAGGAGGTTCATACGGAGGCAGGCATGGTTCATGTAAAGGTTTCTTGGTCCTATACCAGGTGGTGGGTGACCAGTCCTCCTGGTAGGGTAAGGAGGCCGTTGGGCCCCTTAGGCCTCTTCCGCCCTTAGGTGTCCGTCCAACACCCGCCTCCTGCGTTAGCCAGCACTTTCAGGGTTCCCGGTGAGCCTGTCCATCTCGCGTGACGCCCTAGGTGGTACTTCGACCAGGGTCTTCACCACTGATGGCATAGCCTCACCGGCTATACCCTACTTGGCTGTTCACCCTCCCACCACGGTGAGGTGCAGGTAGGGCTTTGGGAGACAGGCATGGTTACAGTGAATTAAACAGCTTGGAGAGGTGAAATAGGACGTGGAGATGTTTTTCTAATGTGATGCATTTGCCAGGATAGAGATAGAGGGTTGGAATCGTAGGTAGGGGACGAGGATTCATTATGAGAGTAAACATGAACTTGGCATATATCTGGACAATGTTCTGTGGTTTCTCCTCCACGAAATACGTACCCTTTAGCCAACTGAACTATTATGAGGACTGGCTATGTTGAGGCAAAGAAGATGTGGTCACTAACACTCGGCATGTCCAGTGTTGTCCATGGCTGACTGACAACCACAGTTGGCTAAATTGATTGCTCATCTTCATTGAGAGACGTAATGAGGTAGTTTGTTTGTTTGTTTGTATGTGCACTTGTTATAGCGCCTCTTGAAGCTCTTTCTACTCAGAGGTGCTCCCGAATGCAGAGCGGACACTGCATCGGAGTTTCACGCCGAAGCGCTGAGCAATTGTGAGTGCTACTCAGAGGTGCTCCCGAATGCAGAGCGGACACTGCATCGGAGTTTCACGCCGAAGCGCTGAGCAATTGTGAGTGAAGGACTTGCCCAAGGTCCTTACGCGGTGAGGTGGATTCGAACCTCGAACCTTCCGGCTTCAAGGCAACGACGCCACCACTACACCACCGCGCCCCCACGGTAAAGCTGCTCTAAAACGGTTGATGATAAGTTGGGACGTTTACTTACTAAATCTTGATCTCTCGATTAAAGATGAAGATGCTGCTGCCGCCACATGCCTTTGTTGATGTCACCATTGTCGTCATCATCATCATCATCATCATCATCATCATCATCATCATCATCATCATCATCTGTGTTTGTAGGCGCGTCTACATTGCATATCATCTGTGTTTGTAGGCGCGTCTACATTGCATATCATCTGTGTTTGTAGGCGCGTCTACATTGCATATCATCTGTGTTTGTAGGCGCGTCTACATTGCATATCATCTGTGTTTGTAGGCACGTCTACATTGCATATCATCTGTGTTTGTAGGCGCGTCTACATTGCATATCATCTGTGTTTGTAGGCACGTCTACATTGCATATCATCTGTGTTTGTAGGCGCGTCTACATTGCATATCATCTGTGTTTGTAGGCGCGTCTACATTGCTTATCTCGACAGTGTTCACTACTTCCAGCCGAGACATTTCCGAACGACAGTCTACCACGAGATTCTCATTGGATACATGGACTACGCGAAGTCTCTTGGGTAAGGATTAGACTGCAATCTCTCCAACTCCAGATTTCAGACTTCAGTTTCGTCTGATTCTTAAATGAATTGAATTCATTGAAATGCATCACAAGTATCTTGTGACAACATACATGTGTACCAATTTATATATCGTATCATTTATATATCAGATCATTTATATATCATATCAATAAATTTTATATATCAGATCATTTATATATCATATCATTTATATATCAGATCATTTATATATCATATCATTTATATATCAGATCATTTATATATCATCAGGGTGGAGATGATTTAAATCGGTTGATTTAAATCATTGATTTAAATCACGATTTAAATCGGTAATAAAAATCACGATTTAAATCGAATAGTGAAAATAAATTTCAATCAATGCTTTTGTGCCACACAACTTGCAGGTTTGTTTCCTTTCACTTAGCTGCAGCAGTGCAGCTGCCAGTTAGTGCATTCAGCAAGCCCAGCAGGCTGACTCATCTGGCGCACAGTGTAGTGCTAAAGCCTAAAACACGTGTCACCTGCTGATGTCACAACTGGAAACTGGTGTTTCTTTTCAAACTTATGAACAAGAAGCCATTAGCGGGAGAAGATGAACACTTGTATTGTGACTAAAATATTTTACATCTGAATGACAACAGTTAATACTGGTGACTATCACTAGCAGTGACCTAATAATATTAGTACCGTAGTGTTCTAGTTTGCAAGGTGTGACTGACTCACTGACTCAGTAACTTAACCACTTACATAGCGATCTGATTTCACAGTTTCACAGAACATTGACTTCTTCATTGGATTTAACTGATTGTTCATCGATCGCACTATTAGTATTAAGTATATATACCACTTCAAAGGTGTTAATTTGTACTGTATAACTGCAAAACTAAAGAAGGTAATAATTGTTACCGAATACCAAATATCAGTTACAATAATGCATAGTGGCTTGATACCCACATGGAGGCAGTAAATCCAAACTTAGAACTAGTAGAAAGAAATCGGATTTAAATTTTAAAAATCGGATTTTTTATTTTTAGTTAAAAAATCATGATTTTTATCCACCCTGTATTGTATAGCTGTAGAATTAAAGGTAATAACTGTTACCTAATGAAGCATGTGACTTGATACCCAAAAAAGGGCACTACATACAAAATACGAACTATAAGAAAGAAATCCGATATAAATCAAAAAAATCCGATTTAAATAAAAAAAATCCGATTTTTGGATTTTTATAAAAAAAAATCACGATTTTTATCCACCCTGTATATCATATCATTTACTTAGCACCCACTGATGAGCTGCACTGCAGTTCAAATGGTTCTTCTCTTGCTTTGAGTTGACATAATTTCAGATTGAATGTCGTCGTCTCTTCAGTTGTTTCACTCGACTTCTGTTTTATGTGAGACGACAGAGAATGACGCCAAGTCACTCAACAATATCAATCCACAACAATTCCTCATTGCTACGTCGATTTCTTCATTGCATTTCTCTGCAATAGTCTGACTAACAGGCACTTGCTTTTATCATTGTACTACTCAACTAGCAGTGGAGATCTGCAGGTGCCATGCTTCTTACCTCCAACTTGAGGACATCATGCTTTGTCATGTATTGGACACTAGGACTGCAACAGTCTTCTATTGCATCTCTATTGCATCTCTATTGCATCTATGCTCTGTTGCGTTTCGCTCTGTGCACCATTGGCCAAATTTATGTCCTTGTCTTATATCCTAGTCGCTGACTAAATCTGGCTAGTTGGCAACTAACGGATAAATCGGAATTCACCACGACATCTTAGCCATCTTCTACCATGAAGAATCGAGCCTTTTCTGTGGTTGGACCAGTGGTCTGGAATGGCCTTCCTTTTGAGCTATGCCTACACCCTGGGACTCTACCGGGATCCTTCCTTACTAAACTTAAAACTATTCTTTTTGTGCGCGCTGGAGTCGGGAGCGCCTCTGAGTAGTTTTTTCTTGAAGGAGCGCTATATAAATGTCCGAATGAATGAATGAATGAATCTAAGTCACGACTATGATAGTCGACCTATGAGGGTCGTGTAAGTCTACTAGTCGCTGTCTTAAAGGCAAAACATGGCCGGCAGAACATCTTCGATTTGTCGACTTTGCCGCGGTTTAAACCATTAAAGAGTGTTTTAGAGGCACCACATTTAATTCCGTTGGCTGTGGGACGATAAACTGATTTATGCTTTTCGTTTTCGCGTCACAAAATGCTTTTAATGTGTGACAAAACGTAGCTTAGATGCGCAAAATGTACCGCCTGAGAAATCTTCCGTGGGCGATGTAACGTCCATGTTTATTTACATATATGTGGACAGCCCATTTAATTATATAATGTCCACGGGACGACCGCCTACTAATATCTTTTGCTCATGTGCGCTGACTAGCATGTGGTGCTTTAGTTACTGCCTAAGAAAGTGGTCTTCTAAACTTGTGTGTCTTGTGAATCACACATCTTAGGGCTTAGGAGGTACTTAGCGTAAGATATCATCATGAAACCCACCCCAGACCTCTTCAAAAGTCAATCTTGAAACTGACTTGTTCTGAATGACTGGATCAGATTGCCTAATGTGTATGCTTGATTGTCTGAGCTGATGTTCTGTTTAAGAATTCCATTGAATCTTTCCAGTATGCACAGCAATCATTATGATGACACTGTGCCGTCTTATAAAGTACCTCATAAAGCTGTTGTGAAATTCTTTCGATCAAAAGAAAGGTGTTATGATGAGAAAATATGAGGGAGTGCTTAGACTTGACTGCGTAACAAGTGTTTTAGGTTAGTGAACAGCATGTGGTAGTAATGATGTTTTTGAATGGACAGCTACCAGTTTGCTCACATCTGGGCGTGTCCTCCAAGTGAAGGCGATGACTACATCTTCCATTGCCATCCACTCGACCAGAAGATTCCAAAGCCAAAGCGACTTCAGGAGTGGTACAAGAAGATGCTCGACAAAGCTCAGACGGATCGTGTCATCTCCGAATACAGGGTCTGTTGTTGTTGTCATCCCAATCGTCGCTCTCAATTGAGTCACCAATTTCATCTTTGTATTAATTATGCGAATAAAAATAATAGCGCTAGTACTGCAGGGCTTTTTTTAACGTGCAGTTGTACACAAAGTGCGCAGTTTTAAATGGATTTGTGCAGTTGTAGAAGCACTTCTGTGCAGCTATAACTAGTTGAAAAATGCCATTTTCCTCCGATTGGGAGTATTTTACCATGGCGGATGGGCAAGGAAAGAACGGTTTGTGCAGTTCTAAGAATTCCTTAAAAACAGCCCTGTAGTACTGCTTCTTTTAATGGCATTCGACCTGACGTGCTTTGGCCCTTACTGCTTGACAATTGTCGCATTATTTTCCTACAGGAACTTAATGAGGTTTAAAAGCCAATTTAAGGTTTCAATTCTTCCGATAAATTACAGAAGACATATTAATTATCAGTAGACAACTCTTTGATTCAAATGTTTTTCTCGATTAATTGTTTGATTGATTAATTTCATTTGATCTGTTTTTTTATTGCAGGATATTCTGCGAGATGCGGTCGAGAATAACTTCCAGGACGTCACTGACATGCCGTACTTTGAGGGCGACTTCTGGCCGAACATCCTTGAAGACTGCATCAAAGAACTGGAGCAAGAAGAGCTGGAAAAGAGACGACGGGAAGAGGAGGAGGCTGCAGCCGACACGCTCCTCGACGACTTTGAACCGTTGGTTGGCGACAGCATTGAGGTATCATCATCATGAGTTGTTGTTATCTTATGATAATTATCCATAGAGGTATCATCATCATGAGGTATCATCATCATGAGTTGTTGTTATCATGAGTTGTTATCATCATGTGCATTGAGGTATCATCATCATGAGTTGTTATCATCATGTGCATTGAGGTATCATCATCATGAGTTGTTGTTATTATCATGAGTTATTATCATCATGAGTTGTTATATTATCATCACGAGTTGTTATTATCATGTGCATTGAGGTATCATCATCATGAGTTGTTATCATCATGTGCATTGAGGTATCATCATCATGAGTTGTTGTTATTATCATGAGTTATTATCATCATGAGTTGTTATATTATCATCACGAGTTGTTATTATCATGTGCATTGAGGTATCATCATCATGAGTTGTTATTATCATGTGCATTGAGGTCATCACGAGTTGTTATCATCATGTGCATTGAGGTATCATCATCATGAGTTGTTGTTATTATCATGAGTTGTTATTATCATCATGAGTTGTTATATTATCATCACGAGTTGTTATTATCATGTGCATTGAGGTATCATCATCATGAGTTGTTATCATCATGTGCATTGAGGTATCATCATCATGAGTTGTTATCATCATGTGCATTGAGGTATCATCATCATGAGTTGTTATCATCATGTGCATTGAGGTATCATCATCACGAGTTGTTATTATCATGTGCATTGAGGTATCATCATCATCATGAGTTGTTGTTATTATCATGAGTTGTTATCATCATGTGCATTGAGGTATCATCATCATGAGTTGTTATCATCATGTGCATTGAGGTATCATCATCATGAGTTGTTGTTATTATCATGAGTTATTATCATCATGAGTTGTTATATTATCATCATGAGTTGTTATTATCATGTGGAATCGTGGATGAATCTTGTATAATTTATGATGTCTGGCTGTTCTAGTCATCTTATGTGGTGTCCTGCGATTGGATGGTGCGTGCCAACAGAGAACAAGTATAGATTTTGTGTTTGATTGTCTGAGTGTGTTTAAGAATTCCATTGGATTCCAGTGGGATCATAGAAAAGCATTTCTTTCTTTCTCTTCTGCAGTTGATCTCGTATGTTAAGAGTAAATTATGCTACGAGTGTCTTTCTAGATAAACGACAGCAATAAAGCTGACAGGTGGGCATGATCATTTGTCTTGAAGTGTGTTTATTGGTTCATTTGTTGGTTGAACAGTTGCAGACGTTGGCTGGAAAGAAGAAAGGACAGAAGAGCGGAAACATAAAGAAGAAGAACACGAAGAGCAAGAAACCGACGAATCGCAAGAGCAAGGCGGCATTGTCTCATAATGGCACCGACCTCTCGACGAAACTCCTCACAACAATGGACAAACACAAAGAGGTTAGGCAGCGCTTCACTCTTCAACATTCAATCCAAGACTTTCTTTGCCATTCAACTGCATTATGTCTGTGAGTTGTCATTGTCTGCATTGTGTCTCTAGATTTCATTTTTCTGCCTATTGTTTATTTGAGCATTATTCATCTTTGTGTTGTCGTCTTTGTCTGTCTAGGGTTTCTTTGTCATCCGTCTGCAATCATCGAATGAACCAACTGAAATCCGTGACCCTGATCCACTCATCAACTGTGATTTGATGGACGGACGTGATGCCTTCCTCACTCTCGCGCGTGACAAGCATTACGAATTCTCGTCGCTGCGTCGTGCGAAGTATGCGTCGATGGGACTTCTGCTCGAATTGCACAATCAAGCGAAAGACGGATTTGTCTACAGCTGCAACGACTGCCGAGCGAATGTCGAGACGAGATATCACTGCAGCATCTGTGACGTTAGTGTTGAACACTTCATCAGCTCTACACAACTTTTAATAATAATGATAATAGGATTATAATATATAATATATTATATAACTGCAGCATCTGTGACGTAAGCTTTGAACACTTCATCAGCTCTACACTGGTTACAACTTTTAATAATGATAATATGATTATTATTATGATTATTATTATGATTATTATTGGAGCCTTTTTTATATCTCAGACCACAAACAACAATTCATGAGAAACTATCTGTATAGCACCATGATATGTAGTTGTGGCTGAAGAAAAGAGGAGCACTGCACTGAAAGTTGATCATCAGTTCAACTGATCAATAATATTATTATTAATTAGAAGTTTGAGAGATAATTGTTACGCTACTGCGATGACGTCATCACCTGTAGTGTAACCAACTTCTTTACACTGTCATTGAAAGCTTGAAATTTGTTATCTGGGCCATTTTGAAGTTCAGAACTTGTACAAATTTGAGCAAGTGAGTGAATACTACAAAATAATGTTTTTACAATGAATTCACTGCAATTGTTACAGGTGGTTGGATGTTGAAAGTAGAGGAGGAGTAGACTGTTGTTAAGTCTTCTTTGTAATCTCATTCATTGTTTTGTTTCATTTCTCCATGTCTAGGACTTTGATCTTTGCATTCCGTGCTTCAAGAAATCCGACCACCAGCACAAGGGGAAGATGACAAAGCTAGGCCTTGATCTTGACGACAATTCATCCGGAGGCGGTGATGTGAAGATGCAGAACCCGGAGGAGGCGAGGCGCCAGTCAGCGCAGTCGTACGTTCAATACCTGGAGCACGCAAGTCAATGCCGCGATGCGAACTGTCGGTCGACGAGTTGTCAGAAGATGAAGCGCAACGTGAGTCACGTGAAGACGTGTCAGCGTGGCCACACGAAGGGATGCCCAACGTGTAAGGGAATGCTCCAGCTCATCTATGCACACGCGAAGGTCTGTAAGGAGACGAAATGTCTCGTTCCGTTCTGTCCTCAAGTGAAGCAGAAGTTTCAGCAGAAGAGAGCGCAGCAGCAGTTCAAGCAACAGCAGCTGATGCGGCGACGCATTGCTCTCATGCAACACGCACCTGACAACGAATCATCATCCGCAGCACAGGCACAACAACCAACCTCTGACCCACCAACACCCGGCATCTCTGGGCCACATGGGGGCGGAGGAGGGGGCTGTGGCTTTGGGGGCAAGTACATGTTTGGCATGACCCCATCGCCACCCACAGGGGCTCTGATGGCCGCACGTCAGGCGGAACACACGGCGCAGAGACAGGCTGGCATCATCGGTTGTATGTCGTCATCGTCTGTGGGCGCATATCAAATGCAGGCAATGTCTATGCAGCAGCAGCAGCATCAGCTCCAGCGTTCGATGATGATGACAGCGCCAAACCACCTGCATATGGACCCGCAGCAGCAGCAGCAGCAGACAATGTATGCAGGAGGAGGACCAATGGGGGTTGGTTCAGGTCTGATGACAATGCAGGACGATATGATGTACCACTCTCATCATCAACATGGAATGATGCACTGTCCTCCACATCCAATGGACCAGATCTGCATGCAACAACAACAACAACACCTCCAACAACAACAACAGCTGCAACAACAACTGCAACAACAACAGCTTCAGCCGGGTCAGGCTACGTCGAAGCAGATCGCTATGTTGGTTGCTAAGGTAAAGGCGCAGTCATCTCCGCAGCAGAATCCGGAAGTGATGACGATGCTTAAGCAGAATCCTCAGCTGATGGCATCGTTTATAAAACAGGTGAGAGGAGGAGGAGGAAGTGGTGGAGCAGCAGCTGTTCTTTGTCTTCTTCTCCTTCTATTGTCTTCTGTTTCGACCCTTCTTCTATTGTCTTCATCCACCTGTTAACTCGAAGAACTCGATTTCTCTAAAATCAGTAACTTTAGGAAATATCGTAGATACGGTGAAAGGTCAATGACGTTCGCCGTCTTTCATTGTATTTTATCGTATTTTAAAAACATTTAAATTGCCTTTAGTAGAGTGAACTGTTTGGAAGCGCTCCCAGTGCGCAAGGACCTGTGAGAAGAAGAAGCAGGTTTTGAGAATTAGTGGAAAGGAAGAAGAGAGACGGAATAACAGAAGGAGAAAATGCATCCGAAAGATGAGGCAAATGATCGAGATTGAGGAACAACGAAGAGGTCAATTCTATTGGAGAAATGAATTTAGTGGGCAGTGAGAGAAAGCTGAACGAGGTCAAAGTATACGTCAACTAGATATTGCTGCTGAGCGTTTAGGATCAAAGTGATGATCTTGAATTGTCTCTAAGCGCATAAGGGAATCCAGTGATGTTGATGAAACATAAAGACAGCGTTCGGAGAGACAGGCAATCAGTCTTAGCAGAACTTGTGTTGAACGAAGATGAAATGGAGATGCGAGTTGCAATGCAAGAAGATATAGAAGCATGAAGTACGAAGATGGAAGAGACGAATGACAACGCTGATAAACGCCTTAGATGTAAATAGGAGGAGGAGGAGGAGGAGGTGCGTGTCTGATTTGAGATGCGCTCTGTAAAGGTAATTGTACTGTCAGATATTATTGCACCCAGGTCCTCTGTACTTCCTTATAATTTATAGATTCACACTTTGGTGTGACCTTGCGCGCGTAATAAATTTATGTAATAATAATAATAATAATAATTTCATCTTTTCTTAATAAAACAAATACATAAAGTTTAGCAGCTTTAAGCCAAGGTGAACTTCAGCTGGGCCACAGATTGGACACACTTGGTTTCTGGTTAGATTAGAGATGAGTTAGTGGCACTTGCTTGTCTTTGTTGCTTGTCTTTGTTGCTTGTCTTTGTTGCTTGTCTTTGTTGCTTGTCTTTGTTGCTTGTCTTTGTTGCTTGTCTTTGTTGCTTGTCTTTGTTGTTTGTCTTTGTTGTTTGTCTTTGTTGCTTGTCTTTGTTGCTTGTCTTTGTTGTTTGTCTTTGTTGTTTGTCTTTGTTGTTTGTCGTCATTGATTGTTTGTTGCTTTTGTCATTGTAGTCACACAATCAACAACAGTCGATGTCATCCGGAGGAGGAAGTCAGCAGCAGCAGCAGCAGCACATGATGTCGTCACCTGGAATGAACGCAGCCAGCCACATGATGATGGATGGAATGATGGATGACCCTGGAGGAACGATGTGCAGCATGCCACCTGGAATGATGATGTCATCATCGTCGTCATCGGGAATGATGATGCAGTCGTCTGGTCAGGGATCAATGATGCCGGACCAATCATCATCAGCCACTGCTGCTGGTCAGCCAAGGATGTCATCGTCACAGTGGCTGCACCAGCAGCAGCAGCAGCAGCAGCAGCATAATCATCACATGCGTGCCCTGCATCCAGACTATGGTGGTCAGCAGTTTCCACCTCACATGGCGCTCGGTGGTGGTCGTGCCGGTGGAGGTGGAATGTATGGAGGAGGGGCTGGCATGTCACCGATGCACCGGATGCGGATGAGCTTTGGTGGCGGAGGAGTTGGAGGAGGAGGAGGAGGAGGTCTTATGCATCATCGGCATCAGCAGCAGCAGTCAGCCTACATCAACGATGACATGATTCCAATGTACGGCGCACCATCTGGTCACTCCCAGCAGCAGCAGCAGCAGGAGATGCAGATGCAGATGATGATGCAGCAAAGGCGTCTGCAGACACAGCCACGGTTGGAAGCTGGTGGCGCCACTGGTGGTGTTGGTGGTGGTGGTGGTGGACAATCTGGGTCAATGGTTGTATCCCAGCGTGGTGCCACCATCAGCCATCCTCCGGTCGTCGACATGCAGCAGCAGCAGCAGCAGCAGCAGCAACCTTCATCATCGTTTCCCAGTTCAATGCCTTCCAATTCCGCCTTGGCCGCCCAGCCGACTACAAGGACACACGCCAACGTCCTTGGCAAGGTAGCGCCTTCTCCACGCCGGCCTCCTCCTCATTATTCCGACTCAGTATTAATGCACCAACAACAACAGCAACAACAACAACAGCAGCAGGGGGGTGTTTCCGTCGCAGCAGGGGGTGCAATGCAAAGGACAGGCGCCATGGCAACAGCAATGCCCGCAGGTGGCGCCACAGATCTGAACTCTTCTTCTTCTTATGCAAGTGCCATTGCAGCCGCTGATCAAACGAGACTTCGGTTTCCGACCGGAACGACTCCAGACTTTGTTGGCAGCACGACTGGCGCTGGCAGTGGACACTCGATCGTTGACGGTGGTCTACAGTATTCGAAAAATAACCCACCTCCTCCCCCTCCTCCTACTCGTGACTCTTTCTCGCGATTCGTCAACAACTTACCGAAATAAGACGAATGGTTATAGGCGACTTACGAATTCGTGAAATGCTGACGAGTCCTGCAAAGCTTTCTTCGCACTCAAGAAGCTGAATTGTACTCGAGAAGGTGTGTCGGAGCGAGAGAATGGTTCTCTTCTTTACAAAGACTGTGCAATTACCTTTCTGTGATGATGTTGATGATGAGGACTGAGTTGGATGAGTGAAGTGTCTTGTCCTGGCAATCAGTCTAAAGTAGCTGCTGAGTAGCTGAGGAGTGGCAACTGTTGCGAGTGTTTCAACAGAACGACCTCGACCTCTGACCGTGTCGTCGACTTATCTCACTTATCATGGTGACATGATGATGATGATGATGACGTGATGATGATGATGATGGTGATGATGATGGTGATGATGGTGCTGCTTGTTCAAGCGGTTGATGGAACAGAAGCGTCTTACACTCGATGAATTGTTTTGCAATGGCCGTGAATTAACGAATTAACGAATTGACTACTTCGTCGTCGTCGTTGTTGTCGGATAGCAGCGGACGTCGTCATATATGCGTGTAATTATGTTGTTACATTGGATACTTGTTGATCATGTTGAGATGATCGAGTTTTTAATAACGTCTTTGTTTTCGTCAATTACTCTTTGCTGTCGAACAGTCGTGACAACGTTGTGCTGCTACGAGTCTAATTGCACGATTATTATTTTATGTAAATCACAATCTTTAGAATATTTAGCGAATGTTTTGCAATCGTGTCTGATGCAGTTTTCTCTCATATGTTTAAGCTGTCGTCCAGCTTTTGTTTCATCTGGTGCCAGGCTTCTTGTTTCGTCGTGTTAGTGTGTGTCTGCACAGCAAAATTTACTGTCTTTCAAATATGTTCAACTATTGTTCCCCACCATTGAAAAGAGAAAGTGTTTGAGCTGCGATGGGACACTGTGTGTGTGTGTGTGTGCGTGTTTGTTTTAAATGTCCAATTGTCCGTCTGTGTGTATGTGTGTGTAGTGCTTTTGGAATAACTTGGAATGACTGCTGAAGTGATTGTATATCAGCTGGTGGCATGAATTCACTCATTTGCCTGCAGCTGAAATCTCATGTAACTGAGCTAATAATCGGTTTGAAATCTTGCAGAACTTTGTTCTGTCTTTAGAAATTTTAACAAGTGCACATTAATGTAAATTTTTATTGTTTGTGTTTTGTTGTTGGTAAAGTGTTGAACGCCAGTAATTTCGTACAAAGGGAAATGTTGCCCTAAAATTTAAGAAAATTCCTTTT
Organism: Lumbricus terrestris; assembly: GCA_949752735.1. Classification (NCBI taxonomy): domain Eukaryota; kingdom Metazoa; phylum Annelida; class Clitellata; order Crassiclitellata; family Lumbricidae; genus Lumbricus; species Lumbricus terrestris. The sequence continues at coordinate 76,555,581 of OX457038.1, read as the reverse complement.
GACAGACGAGTTTTACAGATTTTATATCTATATATACATACATACTATTGGATACTCACTTGAAAGAAGAAACTGGTTTGTGATTGGGATAGAACTTTATCAATGACATTTGAGTTTTAATGTAAATTGTAACGGTGTCTGTGCGAGTGTTTTTGGATGAGAAATTGCACAGACTGGTGGTCGTGGGGCCTGGTGGTCGTGGGGCCTGGTGGTCATTGGGCCGCCTGGTGATGGTGGGTGATCAGCTGCCGTGTGTTGTGTTTAGTAGAGAGCAGCTCAGATGGCGTTTTTTTTTAGTTTCTCTCATGAAATAAATTTGTTCTTCAATAATTAGAGACAAGTCAAAGGAAAGTTTGTCGTCCATTCAGTGAAACTATTTTGCATTCCAGAAATGCTTTGTTGTCAAGCATTAGGATTTAGTCTGATCAGTCTCGGTTTTGGTCGAAAAATTGAAGGAGTTCTTTAGAAGTTACGTTTTGCTTTTCTGCTCTGAGATATTTTCATGAGAGATGCGTGTTTGCTGCAGAATTTCCGGATTAACAGCTGATAAATTTTGTGATTAACCTTCATCATTGAAATCTGAAAATCAGTAAGTCTACTTGATGATATGCCAAAAAACAATGCTGCTTATTGTTTTTATCTAAACACAACGAGCAGCATTGTTTTTTGGCATATCATCAAGTATCTCCTCTTTTCGATGTCCATGTCTCCTGTGTGAGTTGACATTTTAGATGTTAGTTGTCATTGACGTCCATTTTAGGCAACAGTTTGGTGGTGAAAATTCAATGGATCTGGGCAAATGGTGTGTTTGAAATTTCGCTGGCAGTATTTGAATCGTAAATAGGATTGGTAGAAACTGGTGCGGAGAAGAGACTACGACTGTTTGCTTTCGATCGTTGAAGACAAATGTCTGCTTAGCACTTTGCGATTCGTTAGGTCGCTTCAGACTTTATGATTTCTTCTTTCCAGCCAGCAGAGATACTTAGTATTTATTTACTCTTATTGTAAATAGAAACATTGTATAAAGAGACATCGTTCGTTTCTCGTTAAGCAGCTGAACTGATCAAATTGCAGACTTTATGCAGAGCGGGGAATCAGTTGAGCATTTGAATGAAATGAAACTGCTGAAGCCACTGCCACCTGGTGGCAAATGTGAGAGCTAACTGGTTGCATGTTGTTATCTGAACTGCTTTGGTGAAGTATCTGCTTAGACTGCTTTACTTTGACCGTTTATTGCCCTGGAAGGAGAAGAGACTCCATTCAGTTCAACAGATGCCAGTCATCCAACTTATTTATTTCGTCCATGAGGTCGACTATTTTATGTGCGGATGTTTTATTCAATCGGTCTGACGCAGCATGTATGTTCTCAGTGGCCCTCAATGCATTCTTACGAAATGCATTCTTCAAACTGTCATTCTTCAAACTGTCATTCTTCAAACTGTCATTCTTCAAACTCTCATTCGACACTTGGGCCAGCAAAGACAGTTGTATTTTATTTTCTAGACGGGTTTTAGTTAGGAAAATTAAGACGGCGATTTGGGTGTAGCTGCCACATCAGACCTCCTTTTGCAAATCATGAAAGACGAATGTGCTGACGAAAGAAGCCAAAATATTATGATGATGAGGATTTCTTCTATTTATTTATTTATTGCAATTCGAACATTTAACGCAAATGCCGCTGCTTGTGTTGTCTATAGAAATATCGTTGTCGTCGTCGCAGAATAATCTAAGTCTTTTCTGTCGAGTTTAATGTTTCATATGAGCTTTGCTTTCTTCAGCTGTATATTATTTATTTTGTCCAGTTTACAGAGCCACGTGCAGTCACACTTGTGGTCCTGCGTTTTATCCCATCTGTTCTGTTTCTTCAATGTGTTGGTAATAGTTTTATGTCGCCTGCCTCTCTCCTCCAATGATTCTGGTCCTGAGTCTTGATGATGATGATGATGTGTGTATTGTATATACCACCACCTGCTTTTCAAGTGTCCTTGCCACTGACCATCAAGCAGTTGCTGCCTTTCTAATTATTTATTCGGCAAACACGCTAAATTCTTCCTTTCAGTTTGTTACAAGATTGGCTGCCACAACTCGACTTGACCTCTCTTAAAGTCTGTCTTTGTTTTGTGGTCATTTAATTAATTGATGATAATGATCTCCCCTTAAACTCCTCCTCATTTAAAATCTTCATTATCTGTCATTGTTCCTGGTTCTTCAATTGCCATTTTCATCCGAAACAAAAGTCTGTGTAATTTCATCTCCATTCCTTCCTTCCTTTCATTCTTTTCTCTTCTCTTTCATACACAATTATTCTTTCGCATAAGAGAGCGAAAGAGAGAGAGAGAGAGAGCGAAAGAGAGAGCTGTGATCTACAAAATTCCTTTATTTTCACTTGGTTTGTTCTATTGCAAGTATCGCCAGCATATACCGATATATTTATATATAAATTCCATTCTGAATTTCACATACAATTAGTGACAATGCCAGTAGACATAATTTCTTGCGTGTGTAAATGTGTATCATAATTTATGATCTAAGAATTCTAGCTATGAAGGTGTGTGTGTGTGTGTGTGTATGTACATTATTTATTATCTGTTGTCGGCTCATCTGCTGTTTGAGTTCGATAGATTAGACATGAATTTCTATTCGCTGTCTGATTTCTATTCGACCGTACATTGTGCATTATTACCTGAAGACTTGTTGCTGTCAACAGCTGTGCAGGAGAATTAGTGTCCGATGCAGTGTGCTCAACGACAAGTGCATGTGTGTGTGTGTATGAATAGCGAGGGTGTGATGATGATGATCGAGTATACTAGTTCCCCGCTGCCGTGCATCTCATCGGCTGTAGCAATATACTTGTTGAAGGCTACGAGGCATTTCATTGTTATACTCTGTTTTCATTTGCAGACGTTCTTGCTATTTCAAGAACCAATTCTTTTTGTGTCGTCGTCGTCATGTGTCTTTCGAACGTAGTCTGGACCGTCGTCGTCGTCGTCGTCATGCTCTCATTCACTCATCCAGACAATGATCAAATTTCTCTCAACCTCCAATGAAGCGATGTATTTGGATCGAGATCAGGAGAGTGTGGCTGTTGGAGTGTGTTTGCATTTTCTAATAATTTTTGTTACGTTGTTCTTTGCACGGAAGAGTTCTGTACAAATTCAATGAGATTAATTTGTTGGCCAAAGTCTAAATGTTGAGAAGAATCGTGGAAACATTTTTGAGTGCGCCATGTAGAAACGGCGTCTGGGAAACATAGTTTTCCGCTAGTTAATTTATTATAATATTGTTTATAATATTATAGTAGTATTAACATTACGATTAATAATGTATTATATTTAGTATGTAATAAAATCCAATGAATAAATTTTGTTTTGAGTAGATTGTGTAACTTCTACGAGAATCCATTCAGTTTGGAATGACGTGTAGACGATCATCATACATCAGTCTGAACTCTGAACATCTAATATTTATTGGTTTGTTGACGCTTCACAATCAGCCGAACAGTATCCAACAATTCTTCGAATGTTGGTTGTGGATCAACCAAGTTTATGGATCTGCAATGACCTCTGTCATTCAGAGGTCATTCAGTGGAGAAATTCAATGGCACAGAATATCATATATACGGGGGTAAAAATGACCGCTTGGTCTTCTACTCATCTGATATGTTCTGTAGAAAATTCGCGGCTATGAGTTGCAAGAGAATGCTAAGAGTCTCTCTTCACAGTCTGTCATTCTTCTGAACTGTGAAACGGGTTCTTCTTCTTCTTCGATGATGTCGACAGGCATCTACTTCCTCCTTCCATCACCAGCCTCCGTCATCTCCACTTGCCTCTAGGTCACTGAAACACGTTCAATAACATCTCAGAATTGTAATATTACAATTACGTCATCATCAGTAACAACTTTAGCCAACTGTACGCTGCTTTACAATTCGTAGTATACATCATCTGATGAATAACTACTCATCTTACATTTGATATGGATTGTTGATGAGAAAGATGGATGATCATGTGAATGGGGGATGCGAAAAGGTAGGGGTTTTGGAAATGTGAATGGGGGATGCGAGAAGGTAGAAGGCTTTGGAAATGTGAATGGGGGAAGCAAGAAAGTAGGAGGCTTTGGAGATGTGAATGGGGTATGCGAGAAGGTAGGCTTTGGAGATGTGAATGGGGGATGCAGGAAGGTAGGAGGCTTTGGAGATGTGAATGGGGGATGCGAGAAGGTAGGAGGCTTTGGAGATGTGAATGGGGGATGCAGGAAGGTAGGAGGTTTTGGAGATGTGAATGGGGGATGCAGGAAGGTAGGATGCTTTGGATATGTGAATGGGGGATGCGAGAAGGTAGGAGGCTTTGGAGATGTGAATGGGGGATGCAGGAAGGTAGGAGGCTTTGGAGATGTGAATGGGGGATGCGAGAAGGTAGGAGGCTTTGGAGATGTGAATAGGGGATGCGAGAAGGTAGGAGGCTTTGGAGATGTGAATGGGGGATGCGAGAAGGTAGGAGGCTTTGGAGATGTGAATGGTGGATGCAGGAAGGTAGGAGGCTTTGGAGATGTGAATGGGAGAAGCAGGAAGGTAGGAGGCTTTGGAGATGTGAATGGGGGATGCAGGAAGGTAGGAGGCTTTGGAGATGTGAATGGGGGATGCAGGAAGGTAGGAGGCTTTGGAGATGTGAATGGGGGATGCAGGAAGGTAGGAGGCTTTGGAGATGTGAATGGGGGATGCGAGAAGGTAGGAGGTTTTGGAGATGTGAATGGGGGATGCGAGAAGGTAGGAGGCTTTGGAGATGTGAATGGTGGATGCAGGAAGGTAGGAGGCTTTGGAGATGTGAATGGGGGATGCGAGAAGGTAGGAGGCTTTGGAGATGTGAATGGTGGATGCAAGAAGGTAGGAGGCTTTGGAGATGTGAATGGGGGATGCAGGAAGGTAGGAGGCTTTGGAGATGTGAATGGGGGATGCGAGAAGGTAGGAGGCTTTGGATAAGTGAATGGGGGATGCAGGAAGGTAGGAGGCTTTGGAGATGTGAATGGGGGATGCAGGAAGGTAGGAGGCTTTGGAGATGTGAATGGGGGATGCGAGAAGGTAGGAGGCTTTGGATAAGTGAATGGGGGATGCAGGAAGGTGGGAGGCTTTGGAGATGTGAATGGGGGATGCAGGAAGGTAGGAGGCTTTGGAGATGTGAATGGGGGATGCGAGAAGGTAGGAGGCTTTGGATAAGTGAATGGGGGATGCAGGAAGGTAGGAGGCTTTGGAGATGTGAATGGGGGATGCGAGAAGGTAGGAGGCTTTGGAGATGTGAATGGGGGATGCGAGAAGGTAGGAGGCTTTGGAGATGTGAATGGGGGATGCGAGAAGGTAGGGGCTTTGGAGATGTGAATGGGGGATGCAGGAAGGTAGGAGGCTTTGGAGATGTGAATGGGGGATGCGAGAAGGTAGGAGGCTTTGGAGATGTGAATGGGGGATGCAGGAAGGTAGGAGGTTTTGGAGATGTGAATGGGGGATGCAGGAAGGTAGGATGCTTTGGATATGTGAATGGGGGATGCGAGAAGGTAGGAGGCTTTGGAGATGTGAATGGGGGATGCAGGAAGGTAGGAGGGTTTGGAGATGTGAATGGGGGAAGCAAGAAAGTAGGAGGCTTTGGAGATGTGAATGGGGTATGCGAGAAGGTAGGCTTTGGAGATGTGAATGGGGGATGCAGGAAGGTAGGAGGCTTTGGAGATGTGAATGGGGGATGCGAGAAGGTAGGAGGCTTTGGAGATGTGAATGGGGGATGCAGGAAGGTAGGAGGTTTTGGAGATGTGAATGGGGGATGCAGGAAGGTAGGATGCTTTGGATATGTGAATGGGGGATGCGAGAAGGTAGGAGGCTTTGGAGATGTGAATGGGGGATGCAGGAAGGTAGGAGGCTTTGGAGATGTGAATGGGGGATGCGAGAAGGTAGGAGGCTTTGGAGATGTGAATAGGGGATGCGAGAAGGTAGGAGGCTTTGGAGATGTGAATGGGGGATGCGAGAAGGTAGGAGGCTTTGGAGATGTGAATGGTGGATGCAGGAAGGTAGGAGGCTTTGGAGATGTGAATGGGAGAAGCAGGAAGGTAGGAGGCTTTGGAGATGTGAATGGGGGATGCAGGAAGGTAGGAGGCTTTGGAGATGTGAATGGGGGATGCAGGAAGGTAGGAGGCTTTGGAGATGTGAATGGGGGATGCAGGAAGGTAGGAGGCTTTGGAGATGTGAATGGGGGATGCGAGAAGGTAGGAGGTTTTGGAGATGTGAATGGGGGATGCGAGAAGGTAGGAGGCTTTGGAGATGTGAATGGTGGATGCAGGAAGGTAGGAGGCTTTGGAGATGTGAATGGGGGATGCGAGAAGGTAGGAGGCTTTGGAGATGTGAATGGTGGATGCAAGAAGGTAGGAGGCTTTGGAGATGTGAATGGGGGATGCAGGAAGGTAGGAGGCTTTGGAGATGTGAATGGGGGATGCGAGAAGGTAGGAGGCTTTGGATAAGTGAATGGGGGATGCAGGAAGGTAGGAGGCTTTGGAGATGTGAATGGGGGATGCAGGAAGGTAGGAGGCTTTGGAGATGTGAATGGGGGATGCGAGAAGGTAGGAGGCTTTGGATAAGTGAATGGGGGATGCAGGAAGGTGGGAGGCTTTGGAGATGTGAATGGGGGATGCAGGAAGGTAGGAGGCTTTGGAGATGTGAATGGGGGATGCGAGAAGGTAGGAGGCTTTGGATAAGTGAATGGGGGATGCAGGAAGGTAGGAGGCTTTGGAGATGTGAATGGGGGATGCGAGAAGGTAGGAGGCTTTGGAGATGTGAATGGGGGATGCGAGAAGGTAGGAGGCTTTGGAGATGTGAATGGGGGATGCGAGAAGGTAGGGGCTTTGGAGATGTGAATGGGGGATGCAGGAAGGTAGGAGGCTTTGGAGATGTGAATGGGGGATGCGAGAAGGTAGGAGGCTTTGGAGATGTGAATGGGGGATGCAGGAAGGTAGGAGGTTTTGGAGATGTGAATGGGGGATGCAGGAAGGTAGGATGCTTTGGATATGTGAATGGGGGATGCGAGAAGGTAGGAGGCTTTGGAGATGTGAATGGGGGATGCAGGAAGGTAGGAGGCTTTGGAGATGTGAATGGGGGATGCAGGAAGGTAGGAGTCTTTGGAGATGTGAATGGGGGATGCGAGAAGGTAGGAGGCTTTGGATAAGTGAATGGGGGATGCAGGAAGGTAGGAGGCTTTGGAGATGTGAATGGGGGATGCGAGAAGGTAGGAGGCTTTGGAGATGTGAATGGGGGATGCGAGAAGGTAGGAGGCTTTGGAGATGTGAATGGTGGATGCAGGAAGGTAGGAGGCTTTGGAGATGTGAATGGGGGATGCGAGAAGGTAGGAGGCTTTGGAGATGTGAATGGATCTGTTGGTGCAAATTAATAAATCCAAACAAAACCTAATTTCTATTAAGTGACAATATATGGTACACAAAAATATCTAGCAGCATTGGCTTGCAGTTTTGCACATGAGCTGCAGACCAAGTTTTGCCCCTGCCCCGGAAAAAAGTGAAATGACATTCCTAGAAGATAGAAATCAATGACCTTCTGTCATCTGGTGCGGATACTTCATCTGCTGTGGCAACGCTTTCCTCCTAAACAATCAAAAGTTGAACATGACTCACAATATAATCATCTATAGACGTATCCTATTACAATCTGCAATGATAATATTGAAGCATGAATAAATGAGTTTGAAACTGATGAAACAATGCATTTTCAAACAGAAGTCTTATTCCTAGCTTAGTAGAACTTTCAACGGACAGACTAAAGAACTCTTTAGCTGTTTAACGTCAATGCGTCACCCTCCTCCGTTGTACTGGCTTGGGACTGGCGCTCTACAGTATGGACAGTGGTGAGTTACACATCATGTTGACTAGGTTCTCTTGACCGACTGAAGAACTCCACCGCTGTCTCTACTCTGGTAGGGTCAATCCCAAAGCGTGGGAAAATGGGGAAATCATCTTAGTAGTCATAAACTCTAAATTTCTAAAGTGTTACCCTAAAGCTAAACACAGGGCACCAGTTTATTCTGGATGGAGTGCTGCGTCTTGTCAGACGGGTTGTCATCCAGAGACAGCAAAGGAAGATTCAAGAAAATGTCTGCAACAAACGACAATGTCTGCAAGCAATGATGAACTTCAAAGTAATGTATTCAGATTAATTTAATCGTTCAATGAAGAGATGTTCAGACTTTCCTTACTTCACCCAAACTCACCTCAATAGCTTTCGCTTCATCAGCTTCTGCAGACCGTTGTTTAGTCATTTGCTGGAGAGGAAAAGAACAGTGTGCAGATATTATCATCAAACAAAAGAACAACGAAAACAAAAGATCAATTGAGATTTTGGCTCAAAGGAGAATTCAGTTGACAACCGAGTTTCATCCGAAAAAGAAATTATAAGATGCATTTATTTTGTGTTGATATCCTAAATGGATAATGACGTCATCATCATCATCATCATCATCATCATCATCATCATCATCATCATCATCATCATCATCATCATCATCATCATCATCATCATCATCATCATCATATTGTATAACACCTCATCATCATTACGAGGTTGTTGTTGATGCTGCATAGGATCGAGAGATCATCATTATTATCATCATCATCATCAATTGTGCAGAAATGAACCATAGTTATAATGAATTATCAACACCAGTGTCTAATACAGAAGGAGGTATTAGTCAAACCCAACTCAATCAGATGTAGCATATAATAATTATAATATTCAAGTGATCAATGTGAGCAGGCAAACATTGCTAAATGAATTCATATCAAGCATGGCAAAAATCCATGAAAAAAAGTGTTGAATTAGAACTTTTTAATTAATTTCATTTCTAATTTTAAAACAGCTAAACAAAGATTTATAATTCTGAAGTTGAATTGAACGAATGGTCATCAAGTCAAGGAGCAGAAGGTGACCCCCTGTGACCTGACCTGTGACCTGACCTGTTTCTCTTTCTCTTCATCTCTCTTCTTCTGTACGATCGCCATGTATTTGCGTAACTCCGGATCAATCGCCGATTCCTTCGACGCTTCCGAAATGTCGCTCGGCTCTTCGTCATCACGACGATGCTCTTCCTTCACATCCTCCGCAACCGAAGAATGAGGATGAGGTTGCTTGTGATCCTGTGATCGTAGTCGATCGAGGGCTTCCTGTTCTGTCCTCCATGCCTCCTCCTCCTGTCGTCTCCGCTCCTCCAGCCTCCGCTTCCTCTCCTCCTCAAACCTCCTCTCCTCCTCACTAGCTCGTCTGCGCCGATCTTCCTCAGCCTCTGCGAAACATGAATTACCGGTACTCAACTATTATTACTAAATTATTATTATTACTAAATTATTATTATTACTAAATTATTATTATTACTAAATTATTATTATTACTAAATTATTATTATTACTAAATTATTATTATTACTAAATTATTATTATTATTAAATTATTATTATGCATTTGTGATTATTAAATTGTTATTGCTAAATTATTATTACTAAATTATAATTATGCATTTATTATTACTAAATTGTTATTACTAAATTGTTATTACTAAATTATTATTATTATTAACAACAACAACAACAATACAATATTATAACAACAAAAGAGACAGATTGACAACAGATATGAGAGAGAGACAGAAAGTCCTCTTTGCTGGCAATCAATGGCAGAGGAGATGATCAAGAGTTCATCATTTAACAAATCTACTTAATATTTCTCTTCAATGTGATTCGACATAATAATGTAACAGCTGTGTGGTGCGTCACCGTGCGTGTGTGTGTGTGCCACCCAGATTTCTCAGTTTTTCAAATAAATGAATCTACATTATATATCGTAAAACGTATAATAACAGTTGATGTCCGTTGGGCTTGTTCTAACATCATCTCACACTGTCTATCAACAGAATCAAATCAACACAAAATCACCAACATTCTCATCAAATCAACAACACGAGCAGCAGAACTAGCAGCACCAGCAGCATGATGATGAGACCAAACAACCAACAGAAGAATCTCTCCACCGTCCATTAAAAGTTCCATCAATACGAAAAGATGATGAATGAGCGAAAGAAGATGACCACTTAAACAAGAAAGTCTATGAAAAGCGCAGGAAACAACGTCATTTCGTTCAAACCTTTCCGCAGTTTCTCTGCATTCTGTGCTGGCTTCCAGGCATCATCAAGCGAAATCTTCAACAGCTCTGATTCACCATCAGAAACCGGGTTCTTCTCTTTTGCATCAACTCGTTGAATGGCTGGAGATGCGGAGGTGATATTGGAACTTTTAAATCTGTCCTTAGCAGCAGTACTATGCACTGGTTCTCTGATATCGAGACTTCTTACTGGTTCCCTGTTGGACGAAGAGAGGATCGAATCGATGTTGCCACGCTCTCTCAATTCTATTTCGCACAAATATTAAACACGGACATACATACCTCTGTTCACATTCATTTATTTAACACATATTTTACTTCTGCTTAAATAAAATAGATTTTAAAATGAGGCGTTAATGAAAATTGAAAAGCCACAGTTAAATGAAGATGACAAACAATCCAAGTGTGGCTGTGGACAAAATGAGTATCATGTGACTTTAAGATCTTGCGCAATTGTCTAGTAGGTTCTGCTTCCTCTTATCGCTCCTATCTCAAGGCTGCTCTCCATCTCAATGTCTTCAATCCATGGATTTCTCCGCTCTAATACGCAAGTTGACTTGGTGTCCATGGTCCAGTGCAGAAGTCGGCCCATCCTTCCTTCCTTCCTCCTCAGATAAGTGACGTAACAAACTCTGCCTCTCTCTTCTCCTCTTTTCCACTTTTCCTCTTTCCCACAAGAAGCGCTTGAAGATCATTCTCCTCAATTGTCATTCAATTTAATGCAGAATTTGTCTCTGGTGACGAATCTCATTATGAAGCACGGGTGCTATACATAAATCTGAATAAAATAAATCATATACTAATAAATGGAGAATTGTCTGTGTATCAAAATGATGAAGAAACCTTTTCGTTCAGTTCGATCTTCGTTCTGCAAAACAACTTTTGTCTGTTTCACAGAATCCGTCTTTGCTCTTGACTCGCTCTCCCCTCGTCTGTTGATCGCATCGTCAAAAGTGTCTCTGAAAATTAATAACTTTTTCATTTAATAAAACACACAAATGCTGCCATCTGACCATCTGTCTTAAGTCTCCTTGACCTACAGTTCCAGGTATCTTAACAAAGTCATCAGAAGTGATTTAGTTTCTGCATGTGACTTACATTAGAGAAGTGATGAGCAGTTGAAACAAGAGATGACTTCTACCATTTAACCTAAGTTGTCAATTTTAAAAGCTACACATTCACAAAAAACAAAAATCTTCAAACACAGACTGAGCAGAAATCATTTCTTCAAAAATCTCTAAGCTGCCAGCATCAAGACCCAATTGTCGAGTAGAAATGGTTTTGGCAGAAAAGACAATGGATGCATTGTTCAGCAGAAGAAGATTCCATTCACCTTTCCACAGCTGTCGCCTGTGCTGCTGCTGTATCTCTTCCAGATTCCCATCTCAAACTTCTTCCAGCTGAACTGTCAACCACTTTGTCAAATCCTGATCGACGACTGAGGTCAAAGGATTGACCTTGAGCAGAAGACGTCTGTCCACCAACTAAACATCATCCAACCAAAGACAAATCACACCGAATTACAATTACAATTACACAGAGCGAGATTACGGCTTTACAACCATAACTTTATCAACTTATAAACAGGAATTCATTTAATTACAACATAAAATAGAATCATGAAAATTTGGCCATTTACACAATCATCATCATCATCATTCACCATGAGCCATATGCTCGTAGGTGTCCAATGTCAACTTCGTCTTCCTCTTCCAATCGCCTCTGTCCTGGGCCAGGTGGAACAGCTTTTGTAGTGAGTCATCACACCAGTCCTCTACGTCCTCCTTCCATTCCCGATGTGGTCTGCCTCTCTTATTATTTCCGTCCATTATTTCGAAAACAAGAGTTTTAAGTTTTCTGTCGTCCGTCATTCTGGCGACATGGCCGAAAAACCCTAATTTGCGTCTCATAGCTTTTTGTAAGATTGTTTCTGCCCTGTCCACTCGCTGAAATATCTCTTCGTTGGTTATTTCCTGCGTCCATTCTATTCTCAGGATCTTTCTGTAGCATTTGTTCTCAAATGCCAGGATCCTTCTTTTTATCGAGGCGGTGTACACCCATGTCTCGCAGCCATAAAGCGCTGTGCTGAAGATCGTGGTATTGAGGACCTTCATCTTTGTTGTCACCTTGATGGTACTGCTCCTCCATATTTTGTCCAGCGATTTGAGTGTATGCTGTGTATGCTCTTGCTAGGCGGGTCCTGACTTCTGTTTCGCCATCCAAATCGAATGTGAAGTTGCTGCCTAGGTAGGTGAAGCTTCCAACGTTTTCTATTTCGACGTCTTCTACTTTACACAATACAATACAATATATAGATGCATCAATAAACAAAGCAAGATATTGATACAATAAAATTTCAATACAATACATTTACACAACACAATACAATACAATATATAGATGCATCAATAAAACAAAGCAAGATATTGATACAATAAAATTTCAATACAATACATTTACACAACACAATACAATACAATATATAGATGCATCAATAAACAAAGCAAGATATTGATACAATAAAATTTCAATACAATAGAGCAGGATGTCATATATATTAAACTGAGACAGACTTTGAGTCTTGAGAAGAGAACACAGCTCACCTATCTTGAAATGGTCTTCGGTCCTCGTCTTCTGATTCTGCTCAGTCCTGTTGCTCGGCACAGAGACCGGTCTGTCAGGACCAAGGACCGGTGTCAGACTGACAGCACGCAGTTGGCAGTCCTGGTACCATTTGTCAAGTTTCTAAAGACAACAACAGCAGCAACAACAACAGCAACAACAACAACAGGGTCTTCAGAGCAGGCTGAAAATCAGCCCCTCCATCATTGTCATTTTATTAAGCAAGCATTATTAATTTTAAAGAGGAAAAGTTGAGAGAATGAGTTGAGAGCAAAGACGGATTCTGTGAAACAGACAAAAGTTGTTTTGCAGAACGAAGATCGAACTGAAAGAAAAGTTTTCTTCATCATTTTGATGCATAGACATTTCTCCATTTGTTAGTATTTCATTCATTTGATTCAGATTTATGTATATCACCTGTGCTTCAAAGAGAGAGTTGGTGAACACAAGAACTTGGGAGTTTAGAAAACTATGCATAAATGCTGATGGACGTTGTAGCTGTAGACTGAGAAGCTGTTCTAAACCATCAACCTTCTCACCACAAATCTTAACAGAAATTACCTCTAATTTTTCTAATTAGAAAACAATAAAAAGAAAAAAAATTCACAAGAGGCATCTGCCAGATCAATGACATTCAAAGTATCAGTCAAAATATGGATTCATCCAATGCTCTGAAATGTGATCTTATCACATAATGTAAAAAGATTTTTATGACTGAACTGAATTCAAATGGAAAGGAATCTAAATCACTAAGTGAAGACCAATAATGAGACGTTTTAAAGCCACTTAACCAACCTCAATTTCACTTAACCAACTTTTGTTTCACTTAACCAACCTTTGTTTCACTTGACCAACCCCGTTTCACTTGACCAGCCCGTTTCACTTGACAAACCTCCGTTTCACTTGACCAACCTCCGTTTCACTTGACCAACTCAGTTTCACTTGACCAACCCTGTTTCACTTGACCAACCTCCGTTTCATTTAAACAACCTCCGTTTCACTTGACCAACCTCCGTTTCACTTGACCAACTCAGTTTCACTTGACCAACCCTGTTTCACTTGACCAACCTCCGTTTCACTTGACCAACCTCCGTTTCACTTGACCAACCTCCGTTTCACTTGACCAACTCATTTTCACTTGACCAACCCTGTTTCACTTGACCAACCTCCGTTTCACTTGATCAACTCAGTTTCACTTGACCAACCTCCGTTTCACTTGACCAACTCAGTTTCACTTGACCAACCCTGTTTCACTTGACCAACCTCCGTTTCACTTGACCAACCTCCGTTTCACTTGACCAACCTCCGTTTCACTTGACCAACTCAGTTTCACTTGACCAACCCTGTTTCACTTGACCAACCTCCGTTTCACTTGATCAACTCAGTTTCACTTGACCAACCTCCGTTTCACTTGACCAACCTCCGTTTCACTTGACCAACCTCCGTTTCACTTGACCAACCTCTGTTTCACTTGACCAACCTCCGTTTCACTTGACCAACCTCCGTTTCACTTGACCAACTCAGTTTCACTTGACCAACCCTGTTTCACTTGACCAACCTCCGTTTCACTTGACCAACCTCCGTTTCACTTGACCAACCTCCGTTTCACTTGACCAACCTCTGTTTCACTTGACCAACCTCCGTTTCACTTGACCAACCTCCGTTTCACTTGACCAACCTCTGTTTCACAGTCAATTCTTCGCAATCTCTTCTTCGTATCTCGGATGAGATCGGATGAGAAGCTGCAGTCATCGGATTGCATCGACGTACCAAGGTCAACAGATACCCTTGAAAAGAAAGAAGAAAAGACGAACTGTTTGAGGTGAGGCAAAGAAACGAACACAGATACTGACTGGAGACGTAACTATTAACTGCGTTCTATGATAATAATAATGCATCATCTTTAATAGGATATAACTACTTGATGCAAAATTGTTTTTTGGTCTCTGATCCATCATCCTCTCCAAGGCAACACAAGTCTTTCTCCATTTCAACCAAAGGATATATAATCAAATGAAAGGTTTGCTCAGACGTTAAGAGACAAACTCAATTATTATAAAATCAGACGACAGTCTTATCATTACAAACACATTTCTTCACTTCAATGCAATTCATCTGTCGAATCTCGTTAAACGAAGAAGAGCTATCGTGAGTTTTGCACGTGTATCAAAAAACGAGAGATGATTACTTAATCTGCCGATGACTAACATGACTTACTGTGGAGTGCGACTTGGAGAATCGAAAAGTAAATGAGGATCAATGACATCCTGATAGAGAGATGGATCTCCAAGGATCGGAAGATGGGATTTCAATCCACCATCAATCAAATCACACGGAGAATCCATTCTAAGTGACAAGGAATTAAAAAAAACAATATTCTAAAAATGACATTCAATATAATGACATTTATAACGTAACTCTGACTGCTTTCAAGCATTTTAAAAAGTAAGCATAGCAATTTAGTAAACAACTAACAATTAATTATGACATAAATACATAATAATTAAAAATAATAATCAGTGGCGGCGCCAGGATTTCAGTTTCGGAGGGGCTGAAGCCCGCGAAAAAAATTTCCATTTTCGCCGCCAAAATTTCTGACGACCTTTTTTTTTTTTTTTTTTTTTTTTAGTCATCGACCAAAATTTCATGAAAATTTTCCATTTTCGCCGCCAAAATTTCTGACGACCTTTCCTTTTTTTTTTTTTTTTTTTTTTTTTTTTTTTTTTTTTTTAGTCATCGACCAAAAATCGTGGATTTTCTATGTAAAATAATTAAAATGGCCATTTTTTAGGGGGGGCTTAGCCTCCTGTAGGGGGGGCTTAGCCCCCCCCTAGCGCCGCCACTGATAATAATAACCAGAGTAACAATAATAACTGAACAAATACCAATAAATTTATAAAAACAATATGTAATAATTTCTTAAACAATAATTATAAATAATAATAGCTATAAAACTATAAAGCTGAAAATTAACGAGAAATGTACTAAGAGATAAGTGGCAGAAGACAGAGAAAGTCCTTCTCCTTTCCTCACATAGGTGGGGGGGGAGGGGACAAATGTCTAATCATGTCCAGCAACACATGGTCAATTGAATATATTCAAGATGCCATAAAGAACGACCTCCTCCCGATTATATGCATTCATCTGACTGCACTGGAAGTGCAGAAGTTATATGCCAGGAAGAGAGAGGAATAGAAAACTCATATATCCACTTGTGAAGTGTTTTTAATAGCATTCTGAAGCCACAGGGTAGGATCACTCGAACCTCTTTGCGCTGATCACCATCATAAAACATCAGCTGATTACTAAAGCGTCACTCAAAAGCTAATCACAGGACATCAGCTTATTCACAAGCGTTGCATCATATCAGATGGATTGAACAGAGATTGACGAGGGAGAGGAGGAAGACATCAGTGAGGCTGAAGGAGCTTCGGAGGCAGAGGATCGAAAGGGATTAGGAAAGGAATTCGTCAAGACGATTTCTGCCAAAATCTTGCTTTGCTGTAGTTGAGAGATGTTGACTTATAATACAGATGTTGATGCGACAGATAAATGTTCAGATGAATGGTGCTTCCATAGCAAACAAATATCGCCGATATTTTGACGAACCTGCTGATCATATCAGACGGCTTCATACCAAACGCTGAAAACAAAAACAAATCATAATAACAATAAAAAGTAATAATAACAATAACAATAATTATAAAAAGTAAAAATAATAATAAAAATAAAAAGTAATATAATAATAACAATAAAAATTAATAATAATAATAATATTTTTGAATAAATGTTCATAATAATAATAATAATAATAGTAATAATAATAATGACAATAAAAAAGTAAGTAATAATAATACTAATACTAATAATAATATGGTTAGCATCACATCATCATATTATATGCAGTCGATGATGGAAAAGTGTTTTGTACATGAGTTTAAAAACAAATCATTTACGAGAGATCCACTCTGTTTGTTATAAAGCAATAAGTCTAACAATAGAAAACGAGTAGTCATAAAATCTCATTGAAGACAAATAACATCGCATAAGTCATCACAGAGGATTCTCATTTGTTTCTCATTTGTTATCTGTGCTGTGAGCATGGATAGATAAATGTCCGATTGCGTTGCATTACATTGACGAATGAAACAAGAAATCCGGTCAATATATATCAAAGATCAATGATTAACATCAAACAAACTCATTTGTCCACAAAGTTCCTCTTGATTGCCACCCCCCCTGCCAGCATAACTGGTAAAACTATTATAAGCCATTTTAAACATACCAACTAGAAAGTACATCTTACAACAATCACATAATCATCCAATCAAAATACCTCCTCCCCAGATGGTCTCAATAAAAACTGCAATCAAAATCCCATATGTTCCATTTCCAAAGTCTCTGCCCGCACCCCCTCCCCGGCCCCCATCCAAGTGGAAGCAAAGATGGATAATGATGTGAGGATGAGAAGAGACATGAGATGATAATAGAAATGATGACCTTGTTCTCGATCATTCAGCTGTTGTCTTAGATCCTGTGTCTGCCAATTGATCTCCTTTTGTCTCCACGATTGTTCCTGGAACTTTGTCAGCAGCTGCTTATTGCGATCAACCTGAAACGAGATGGAAACAAGAGAAACGCTCAACTCAAAGTCTAAAAAAAGATTCAATCAGAAATCATCTGCACATCTCACAACAACTAGTCAATCCCAGGTCAACTCGATGTTGACCTGATTTTTAAGTGCCATCAGCTGATGTCAGACACCGGTGCAATAGAAGTCAATATAATTGTCTGGATATACAGGTCATGTTGAAAATTCAATAACATTAAAATAAACAATTTCCTTCTGCAAATGGCATTGAAGTAATGTCTAAAATGAAGACCAGATATGCTAATAGAGATCTTGCTCTAAATCAAGTCATCCTCAGTGAATCCACGACTGCTGTGAGAGCTGCTTCACTTTTGAAGATAAACTCAGAACTAAGACAACTTTACGTCATATCTCTAGCGCAAAATCTCTTATGCAAAAATCTGCAATGAAATCTCTTATACAAATTCTGTTACTAACGTCTCCTACACAAGATTTCTTTTGCAAATCTCTTATGTAATCTCTTACAAAAAATTTCCAAAATCATAAAGTGTCTTGCAAAAAATAAAATATCTCCTGCAGAGTATCTCGCATTAGATCTTCTATATGAAATCTTTTTACAAAATCTGCTACACAAAGTCTCTTTAAAAAATCTCCTACATAAAATCTCTGTTGTAAGACTTCTTACATAAGATTGCATAAATTCTCTTAGTAAATTCTCCCTCCCCAAAAAACCCAGCTAAGAAACGTAGATGAACTGAAACAAAGTTGGAGATGGAAGAGTGGAAACGAGAGAACCTCTGTTTCCAGTCTCTGTTCCAGCTGCATCTTCATCTGATCTCCAAGCGATCTTTCCGTGCGGAGTGACAGCTGGAGTTGATCCATTTGCTTGCGTAGAAGACCGACCTCTGGAGTCGGTTTTGACGCGACGTGACCCATTTCACGCAACAGATCCTCATGCTCTAAGAAGAGACAGAGAGACACATCGTCGTCACACATGATGCGTGGCAGTGTCAATATCGGCTATGAATATTATTAATTAGGAACTTCTATTGTGTCAATATCGATTATGAATATTATTAATTAGGAACTTCTATTGTGTCAATATCGATTATGAATATTATTAATTAGTAACTTCTATTGTGTCAATATCGATTATGAATATTATTAATTAGGAACTTCTATTGTGTCAATATCGATTATGAATATTATTAATTAGGAACTTCTATTGTGTCAATATCGATTATGAATATACTATTAATTAGGAACTTCTATCATGCCAGCGGATAATCTACAATGCATCAACAAATGAGAGCAGACCAAAGCCAAATCCAAATCCACGCAGTAGTCAGGAAGCCACGCAGACAAGAAACTTGTATATTGAGATCAGTAAGATCGGTAGACATAGAGACAGACAGAGACAGACACAGAGAGAGAGACAGACAGAGAGAGAGACAGACAGACAGATAGACAGACACAGCCTATGAGTGTACAACGGATAAGAAATTTCAGCTGCAAAACACAAAGTTCTGTAGTTGAAAGTTACATTGTAAATTAGAACCACAGAACTTGTAAATTAAAAAATTGTATATGTTGCTGGTTACTTTAAGAAATAAGCCAAGTCAGCATGACAGCTTTTCATCCCATTAAATCATAGTTGGATTGTGTAGCTCTCTTAATACTTGCACACATAAGACCAATATTGATCAGAATCCTCGAAGTAGCGTGGCATTGATGTCGTTATGATCTATATAAAAAGCCATAAAGTCAAATAAAAGAATATTCAATCTCATGCATTGTGAAAGAATCAACACTCAAATGGTTTCTGAACTCACTTTGTCGTTCAACCATAATGTCTCTCTTCAGCTCTGAAATCTGCCTGAAAGACAGAAAGAAGAATAAAGAGAAATGAACGAACGAACGTTACATCTTCATCTATGGAAACACATGCAGCACAACAAATGCTGATCTCAAGAATTGTTTAAATGAAAGACAAGGACAATGAAAGACAAGGACAATGAAAGACAAGGACAATGAAAGACAAGGACAATGAAAGACAAGGACAATGAAAGACAAGGACAATGAAAGACCAAAGTCAGTTTGGCAGAAATTCATCTCTCAGTAAAAAATAAGTATCTGAAGAACAGAACACAATTGAAGGTACAGAATAGTATAAGCTCCCAGCAACTGCGATATATATAGATATTGTGTGTGAATGCATGTATTGCATAATTTGTATTATGGTATAGTTGAGCATAAATTTATGAAACGCATTTAGTAGGCTGAACATTCAGAAGCAATAAACAGGTTTGAGAAAAGAAAATGAAGAAGAGAGGACTGCCAGACAGAAATGTAAAGTGACCAGAAGGCGAGAAATCATAAATCCAAAAAGAAGGACCTATCTCTACATGAGTCCATTCCAATAAAGATCTGTGTCGTTACCGGTATGTATGTTTGTGTGAGCCAGTGTCATTTGCATGTCTGCATTTATGTGCCTTTGTGTTGATGTGTATGTGTGTATGTCTGTGTGTATGTCTGTGTGTGTTGTCTGTGTGTGTGTTGTCTGCTTACGTCTTTGCGTTGTCTAGTTCTCTTCTAAGCACCGCGTTGTCTTCCTTCATAATCTGATAATCTGCCATCTACACAGACAGAATTCAAAAAGCAAACTCAAACAATTGCGATCAAAAATCGTCACAAATACAAAACTGAATTATACAATATACACGAAGCAGAAAAGTAGTCTAACATATTTACTAGCAACTGCAGAAGAAAAAGACGGTGAGGAGCAGACTTTTCCCTTTAGCCAGTCCTGAAGCGTATGAAACAGAAGCGACTTCATCTTCTCATCCTCAGCATATACAATATTATACATGTGTTATGCAGAATGGCCAATCCTCTCCCTCGCCATCCCATCCTCCCACCAATAGTTCATGGACAGTTCATCATGTACTTGTTGTATAGCTGAGTTGGCAACGGATGCAGCAGATGAAGCATATAATATTCTTCAACCACATTTCTGTCGTAATATGAGATTTCAACGTCAACTGATAGCCACAATACCAGTAAACCATCAACGTATCCAGTGCCCCACAACACTTGAGACAATGATTGATGCAACTTCAAACCTCTTAGTTCTCAGCTATAAAATTGTATTTGATCAATTAAACTGCTTATAATATTGCATTGCTTTCCCTACCAACATTGCGCCAATTTTTCAACATAAATTGCATGCACACATTGCACAGATGTTGCAAAATGTTGGCATTCATCCTAATCCGTTACTTATACAATTGACAGTTCTCTTCAAAATGTCGTCGCTAGATGAGATATCATGAGCACAACAATGAGAAGAAACAAAAGAAATAAGAGAGAGACAGACAGACAGACAACAGACAGACAAACAGAGAGAGAGAGAGAGAGCATCAGTAGCCAATCATCTACAGTACAATGTATAATTGACATCAAAAAACCGTTTTCAAAAATGCCTGGCATTGACAATTCAATGTTCATAAAAATACAAATACCGGCACTGGCCATCCTTCCAGAAGTCTTTCTCTGTGTCTCTGTCTGTCTCTGTCACTTGTCAAGCATTTAAGTCGATAAGTCATCATAAGATGCACAATTGCACATTGTGTATATGATAATAAATGGAAAAAACCAAAAACAATAAATAAAAAATAAATATAAAAAGAATATTTGATGTTTATGAAATGTTTCTCTTTCCAGTTAGTGGACTGAATTAATTTTCTTTTTATTATCTTGATTCTGACAAAGACAATATGATTAAATGAAACAATCTGAATTAAAAACAATCTTAACTACTAACACAACAGACAGCGTAATTTATACAACTGATGGCTGCCTTGGAAAAGGATTGATTACCTCTCGAGATCGTTCACTGAATAATTCGTTTTGCTTTTGTGCACCAATCAAATCATGTTTAACACGAATCAATTCAGTCTAAAAAAAACAACACAATACATAAATCATCCACATGTAAGTTCACTCATCTAATCATTCAACACACACTCATCTAATCATCCAACACACACTCATCTAATCATCCAACACACACTCATCTAATCATCCAACACACACTCATCTAATCATTCAACACACACTCATCTAATCATCCAACACACACTCATCTAATCATTCAACACACACTCATCTAATCATCCAACACACACTCATCTAATCATCCAACACACACTCATCTAATCATTCAACACACACTCATCTAATCATCCAACACACACTCATCTAATCATCCAACACACACTCATCTAATCATTCAACACACACTAATCTAATCATCCAACACACACTCATCTAATCATCCAACACACACTCATCTAATCATTCAACACACACTCATCTAATCATCCAACACACACTCATCTAATCATCCAACACACACTCATCTAATCATCCAACACACACTCATCTAATCATTCAACACACACTCATCTAATCATCCAACACACACTCATCTAATCATCCAACACACACTTATCTAATCATTCAACACACACTCATCTAATCATCCAACACACACTCATCTAATCATTCAACACACACTCATCTAATCATCCAACACACACTCATCTAATCATCCAACACACACTTATCTAATCATTCAACACACACTCATCTAATCATCCAACACACACTCATCTAATCATCCAACACACACTCATCTAATCATTCAACACACACTCATCTAATCATCCAACACACACTCATCTAATCATCCAACACACACTTATCTAATCATTCAACACACACTCATCTAATCATCCAACACACACTCATCTAATCGTTCAACACACACTCATCTAATCATCCAACACACACTCATCTAATCATCCAACACACACTTATCTAATCATTCAACACACACTCATCTAATCATCCAACACACACTCATCTAATCATCCAACACACACTCATCTAATCATCCAACACACATTCATCTAATCATCCCACACACTTATCTAATAATTCAACACACACTCATCTAATCATTCAACACACACTCATCTAATCATCCAACACACACTCATCTAATCATTCAACACACACTCATCTAATCATCCAACACACACTCATCTAATCATTCAACACACACTCATCTAATCATCCAACACACACTCATCTAATCATCCCACACACACTTATCTAATCATTCAACACACACTCATCTAATCATCCAACACACACTCATCTAATCATCCAACACACACTCATCTAATCATCCAACACACACTCATCTAATCATTCAACACACACTCATCTAATCATCCAACACACACTCATCTAATCATCCAACACACACTCATCTAATCATTCAACACACACTCATCTAATCATCCAACACACACTCATCTAATCATCCCACACACACTTATCTAATCATTCAACACACACTCATCTAATCATCCCACACACACTTATCTAATCATTCAACACACACTCATCTAATCATTCAACACACACTCATCTAATCATTCAACACACACTCATCTAATCATTCAATACACTCATCTAATCATCCAACACACATTCATTTAATCATCCAACACACTCATCTAATCCTCCAACACACACACACACACGTCTAATCCTCCAACACACACACACACGTCTAATCATCCAACACACACACACACACACGTCTAATCCTCCAACACACACACGTCTAATCATCCAACACACACACACACACGTCTAATCATCCAACACACACACGTCTAATCATCCAACACACACACGTCTAATCATCCAACACACACACGTCTAATCCTCCAATACACACTCATCTAATCATCCAACACACACTCATCTAATCATCCAACACACACTCATCTACCGGTGGACAGTATCACGTAATACAACATCAGTTCAGCTGTTCATTCTTTATATCTATGGAGTCTTCTGAACAAAAAAACTCAGACAAACAAACAAACAAACAGACATGTAATGTGTCTTATAATATATATGTACACATGGTCAAACAGAAAGAGATGAGAAGACATAGAAACAGACAGAAACACTACAACTCTGATATGTGTAATAAATCATTTCATAAATGTCTGGATTCACAGAGAAGACACAGAAGATCTAATCACAGGTTAAACCATTCAACTAACATACATGTATTCAGATAAGATATATCACCTACCTCCAGTTCGCCAACTTTTCCGCGTTTATCTCGAACATCGACTTTGAGGTGCGTTATTTCCTGCAGTTCCTCACCCAATCGTCTCTCGTTATCTGCGAAATCATCGACAAGAAAACAGATTTAAACTGAATATATCGAAAAGATGCCATCAGTGATTCTACTAGTTTAACATGAAAATGCTAATGTTCACTGATGTCTTTCCAAACTCAGTTTATTCCATAAGAAATTCAGTAAATCAGTTATTCACTCATTATTTCGTTCAGAGTTTTTAAATAACGTTCCTCTCAGTTACAATACCTACTTTGATCCTTCCCAATCCAAGAAAAAAGGAGACAAAAATCTCAGATCCAAAGAATAAAATTAATTCAGATAAAAGAGTCAAATCAGATTATGATAAGAAAACTGGACAAAATGGATTAAAATCAAAAGAGCAAAAGCAAAAACTCATCTGCGAAAAGGATGCAAGAACAAAGCAGAGTTTGATGCTCTAGGGTTAGGGTTATCCCACGATGAATGAAACGTGTAAATGCGCCAAATAAATAAATAAATAAGTGATTGCAAGTACAATATATTTAAAGCATACTTGACCTTTGACCTTTTCCTCTCTGAACTCCAGATTCCTCAGTCGTTCGATGAACCGTGACTGTTCCTCCAATTTGAACCTAAAAAATAGAACCTCGATCTTCATCATCTTTTCAATCATTCACCATCATCACAACGTTGGCCAGAAAGAGAAAGGATTGACGACTTCTTGCATCATTAGATTCAAAGCAATGACATAACAAAAATGGCTGACCTTAAGATGTCCTTGGAACTAACAGTAATCGTATTTCTATGTAATTATTAACTTCTGTTGCGCCGTCGTTGTGCCAAGGCGTCAACTGAAGTCAGCAGAACATTTTGATGGGAAAGAACATTTCTAGTTTAAGAGATGACGAAAAAGAAAGACGAGATAACCTCATTGAATTATAGTCATTAACTGGGTGTTAACTGGGCATTAACTGGGTATTAACTGGGTGTTAACTGGGACTGATTTAAGTATTGCCTTGGCCACAGTTGGAAGGCAATTGCCTCTGTAGCTGTGCCATTGACATCTGACATATTATACGAAAGAAATACGAATAATAAGACAGAATAAAATCAAGATGAAATAATCATGAGATAAATTAATCTTAAGTTCCGACAAATGAATTCTTAATTTAACATGAATTGGTTAAATAATAAAAAGAATGATTTCTTCTTACTTTTCCACCTCTATTCGGATTCTCTGGTCGAGTTCCAGCTCCATCCGTCTCGCGCTATCTTCCCTCCTTCGCGCCAGTTCCTCCAAAGACTTCAGCTTCTCCTCAGCTAAATGTCTCTCTCTACCAGACACACACACACACACACACACACAAACATAATATCAACTTCTATGAAAATGACCGCTGAAATGACTACAGTCGACTACAAAGACCTGCAAACTCATTCTATTCAACGTCTGTTTCCTAGCAATTAAGAAACGACAATAGGTTGTGCCACAAGTAGCCAGGAACATTAGACAATTTAATCATACCAACTCAATTGCAGCAAAATCATCACTCATATCTTCACTACTACCACTGTCACCACCACAAGGAACTAGGATAAACTTGTACTGTAATGAAATGCTACACAGGTGATGCTACCTATTGTTGATTTCATCCTGCCTCCGTAGCTGAGCTTCTCTCTGCTTCACTGATCCCATCTCATCAAGGATCGTTTGTCTCTGCGCAAAATTCTCTTTCTCAATCATCTGCAGAAAGAGAGAAAAAAGTAAGTAAGTAGAAAGCATTCAATGATGAAGCATTTTTCGCTGGCACTGATCATAAATTGTGAGTGAAGGACGATGTTGATTTGATTGTGTCAATGACGTTCAATGCACCTAGCAACAACCATCTCAGAGAAGGAAGAGCAGATTCAAACACATATCTTACGAACAACCATTTTGACTCGATGCAATACTCGTGAATAAGCTGGTGCCCCGCACTTGGCTTTCGAGTAGCACTTTAGAAGTCTGAAGATTACGAATACACCATAGAGATTAGTTTTAAGGAGAGCGCCTCTTTAACGAATCAGTTAGTAAGTAAGTGAAACGAAGAGGAATGGAAATGAATTAATTAACCTCGTTCTGCTTCTGCATTCGTTCGGCGAAGTTTCTTTCGCGTTCGACGAGAGCATCATGCTTAACGCGATACGTTGAATCCATCTAAAGACGACACATCACATCATGAAAGAAAACACGTCACATCATGAAAGAAATCACATCACATCATGAAATAAAACACATCACATCATGAAAGAAAACACATCACATCATGAAAGAAAACACATCACATCATGAAAGAAAACACATCACATCATGAAAGAAAACACATCACATCATGAAAGAAAACACATCACATCATGAAATAAAACACATCACATCATAAAATAAAACACATCACATCATGAAAGAAAACACATCACATCATGAAAGAAAGCACATCACATCATGAAAGAAAACACATCACATCATGAAACGAAATCAACGATATCTCTAAGAGATCTAAAAAGGAGCATGATAAGGAGAGCCGGAAATGTTTCTCGAGCAATTGGTTGCAGTAAACTTTTAAAATGGAAGACTGTACTTTCCTGAAGACAGTTTCTAATCGCAACGGATGTCATCAAATGGCCGCCGTCATAAAAAAGAGAATTGTTGTCTGATGAGAGAATAGCCGCTCACTTCTCGTCTTGACTTCTCGATCTCCTTGCGATTCTTCTCTCGTTCTTCGATTCGAAGTCGAGATAATTCGTTGTCTTTGAATCTCGCGATCTGCAGCAGACAAGAGAAGTCGAAAGAAATTCAATCAAACTCTGGTTTTAAAGAATTCCTCTGCACTTGAAGACAGAAGAAAGCAATCATCGTTGCAGGCATTGCTTCAAGACAATGGCAGTGACACCTTCCTCTGTCGTCAATTCTCTCCATCATTCAGTATTCATGCACCACATGATTCTATTGTTATTACCGCATCATTAGTATGAGCCACATGATTCTATTGTTATTACAGTATCATTAGTATGAGCCACATGATTCTATTGTTATTACGGTATCATTAGTATGAGCCACATGATTCCATTGTTATTACCGCATCATTAGTATGAGCCACATGATTCTATTGTTATTACGATATCATTAGTATGAGCCACATGATTCTATTGTTATTACGGTATCATTAGTATGAGCCACATGATTCCATTGTTATTACCGCATCATTAGTATGAGCCACATGATTCTATTGTTATTACCGTATCATTAGTATGAGCCACATGATTCTATTGTTATTACGGTATCATTAGTATGAGCCACATGATTC
Organism: Lumbricus terrestris; assembly: GCA_949752735.1. Classification (NCBI taxonomy): domain Eukaryota; kingdom Metazoa; phylum Annelida; class Clitellata; order Crassiclitellata; family Lumbricidae; genus Lumbricus; species Lumbricus terrestris. The sequence continues at coordinate 76,528,622 of OX457038.1, read as the reverse complement.
TATTGTTATTACGGTATCATTAGTATGAGCCACATGATTCTATTGTTATTACGGTATCGTTAGTATGAGCCACATGATTCTATTGTTATTACCGTATCGTTAGTATGAGCCACTGTGAGTGAAGGATTTGCTCGAGGTCGTATTATGAAATAATCATTAATGAATGCATCAAAGTAACTGGATTTTTGTGTTCACATTGTCAGATGAAGAGCAAAGTAAGAAGAACAATTGCATTGAAAGTATGCCATTGTCTTTCTTCCACATGTTACAACTGGCGTGGCTCAATTCAGATGTCCTCATACTTTCCTCTCTATGGAATGGACCTCCATCTTTCTCTCTGGTAGTCTTTCTTCATCTTTATCTAGTCCCAAATCTTGCCTTTTCTCTCGGGGGTCAAGGAGCACTTCTGAAAGGCTTTTGCTGAGAGAAGCACTTTATAAACATTGGTCATACAGAATAAAAAACGAAACAGTGACATCAATTCAGTTTTACACAATTCTGAATATTTATCAATCTTGGGTGGACACATAAACTCAGACGGTGTGCCGCATAATAAACAACACTGTCGAACGAAAGGTCAGAGGTCGTGACAGATGTTGCTAACCGCCATCTGTAGTTCGGACCGACTGCGCTCTTCAACGAGTCTCTGATACGACAGAATTCGCTCCTCAATCGACGCCACTCGCGACGATCCATCGCCATCAAGACTCGAATAGTATGCATCCACCTTGCGAAACTCCTCCTCTACACAACAACCACAGCACCAGGTAAGTAACGAGGTTAATAGACAGGTGAGTAACGAGGTTAATAGACAGGTAAGTAACGAGGTTAATAGACAGGTAAGTAACGAGGTTAATAGACAGGTAAGTAACGAGGTTAATAGACAGGTAAGTAACGAGGTTAATAGACAGGTAAGTAACGAGGTTAATAGACAGGTAAGTAACGAGGTTAATAGACAGGTAAGTAACGAGGTTAATAGACAGGTAAGTAACGAGGTTAATAGACAGGTAAGTAACGAGGTTAATAGACAGGTAAGTAACAAGGTTAATAGACAGGTAAGTAACAAGGCCAATAGACAGTTAAAACAAATTTTAGCAGCAAATATGATGCCTAACACAAATTTAAAAAAAACCTACAATAAAATAAATGTTGTATCTATAGATGAATTTAGCTAATTACCATTTGCAAGGGGTAGAGACGAATATTTGTACATACGCATTGGGGATCGGCAAAATGTACGCGTTGCACAATTGGAATACGATTTTTGCATTCATAATATATGGATGAGATCTTGTTATGTCTGATGCTTCAGATTTCAAACTGACTTCTTCAATATTGGATTCTCATAGAAATGCGATTTCATCTGAAGACCATCATCTGACCATTGACTGACCATTGATCCAATCTTCGGTATTAATTATGACAACAGCACAAGAGATTAGATTAGTAAATAATTACGGTAATAAGTAAGTCCAAGTCTAAGTGTCAGAAGATGGAAATAACGTCTCTGAGGAGAAGAGGGGAGCTATATAAATGAGACACACACATATATATACACTGTGTCCGGAAAAAAAGGGACCCATTTTGTAAATATGAAAATAAATAGTAAACATTCATCGATTTTTACAATTCAAACGACATTTTAATCCTGACATATTTATCTAATATTGGTGAAAATATAAAAGTTCTAGTCACAATGATGACGTCAAAATGACGTCATTTGCATTAAAGTTCACTTAGCCGTCCAGTCATGCATGGTTTCGGCTGGTATATTGGCTCTTGGTAAAACGGAAATCCATTTAACAGAGCCAGGAGTGAAAATAAATGCAGCTCATTACAGGAATTGTCTGCTCCATATAAAATTGATGCCTGATATCCGGGAATACTCGGATTTATAAACAATTCAACAAAATGGTAATCCACCTCACTGAGCTCGTTAAACTGTTGACTAAGGGGACTCCAGATTTCATTCCTCCTATAATCTTTGACCGCCAAACGGCCCGAACTTAAATCTAGTTGTTTATAACATTTGGAGACTATTGCAGGAGATGGTGTACAAGACAAGGAAAAGAGACATTGAAGAACTCCGTGAGCGAATTGTTAATGACTGGGAGCATTTTGATAAGCTGGTTAATTATCGATGCTGCTGTTGGCTATTAGCGCGACCGTTGTGAAGCTTGAGTTGAGGCCGAAGGCGGACACTTTGAGCACAAATTGCAGTATGATATAATTCAGATATAAAAATAAAAGTAAGCTAACATTTATTATTGATAAATGACATCTTAAAAATATTGAAATTTTAGCTTATTTTGTGCACTTATCTCTTAAATTTGAATTTTGATGCAAATGACGTCATTATGACGTCATTATTGAGACTGGAACTTTTATACTTTTACAATTGTTAGACAAATATGTTAGGATAAAAACGGTGTCTGAATTGTAAAAATCGATGAATATTTACTATTTATTTTCATATTTACAAAATGGGTCCCTTTTTTTCCGGACACAGTGTATATATATATATATATATATATATATATATATATAATAAATGAACACATGAAGAAAGAAGAAGGAGTAAATTCCAACCAATGGAAGTGACTGGAAGTCGTGATGACTCCGTCTGCGTTCCATTGTCAAGAGTCGGTTGACTGTTGACGGCCGACATTTCCCTCACGAACCTCCACAAGAATCCAACTGGAAAGAGAAAGGAAATCATGACATCCATCTAACGAAAGTCTGCAACTCAACTTTTGTCGCATACAATGCGTTCATCAAATGACCAAAATCATACGTACAACAACTGTCCGAGAGGAGGAGCAGGAAAAGGAAGAAGAGGAAAAGGAAGATGAGGAGGAGGAGGAAGATGGGGAGGAGGAGGAGGAGGAAAGGTATAGGAAGAAGAGGAGTAGGAGGACGAAGAAGGTAAGGAGGAGGTGAGGACAACACTTGACACATATTCTCTATGTAACAAGGTAAGCCTTTAAACCAGTCAGTTACCTTGTTTCATTCATTTACCTTATTCCATTCACTTAGATTTCTAAGTGACACAATTAGCCACATCGTTTAATTGCAATAACTGGTTTTTGTCTGCCATTATTTTGTTGTTGATGATTTAAGTGCATTTAGAGACAGGCAACAGAGAAGCTACTATTTGTTGATAACAATTAACATAGAAATTACCACATGTTGATACCAATTAACATAGAAGTTACTATTTGTTGATACCAATTAGAAATGGAAGTTGCAACATCGATAAATTATTCCATAAGAACTAAAATGCCGCATAATATTTGCGATGAAATTATGAAAGAAATGTGAAACTGATGAGAACCGAACGACGAAGAAGAAGAAGAAGTCGTATAATAGTTCTGGTATACGTACGATTCGTCGTCTGACCAGCAGACGGAAGATCCGTCTAAAAGTAAGAACAGAGATTACTGAAACATTATTCAAATGCAACAAGCAGTATTAAGGCACAGAGCTCTTTGAATGGGGTCATTCCAGATGAATGCCTGGACAGCCATACAACCGAGAAAGCTCAACATTGTCTGGCAGTGAAGTGACTAAGTCAGCCCGTGGAACTAGGACATGACCCTTCATAGCAGAGCGAAGAGCTCAACGTGCTTCAACGTCAGAGACTGGGCAAGAGATTGCGTTGGTGTAAGATGGAGCGCAACTAAGGATGCAGCGTGAAAGCAGAGTGCAGCAATTTGATACGAGATATGTTGGGCTATAGGCAACAAGTGCAACACATCACGCATGTAGAATGCAACACATCACGCATGTAGAGTGCAACACATCATGTATGTAGAGTTCAACACATCACGCATGTAGGCAGAGACAGTTGAAAGAAGTGACAAGTCTTCCCCATCATCCATCTCATCTTTCCATTGATTGTCTATGGTCAGTGCAGTCACTAATCAATATTGCCACATTCGCTCTCTACAATCATGCGATGTTTAGGCAGAAATCTAATCTTCAGCCGTGGTGGGATTTGAAGCCAAGGTCACTTGATTGACAGTAGAGCACATGAACCATTAGAAATTAACACTCATTTAAATAGATGAGAAGGAGGAACCAACCAGTCTCTTGTAGAGCTTAGACTGCGAGCTGACACGCAACAATTGCAGCAAATCTTTTGTTGTCAACAGCTAGAACAACAGAAAAGCTGACAATTCAACAGTCAACATTACTACTACTATTATTATTATCATTTCAATTACCATCATTATTATTACTAATAGTATTTTACAATAATCAGCTTGATTAGTAGTAGTGTCATAACTACTATGTGCATCATTATTATCACTACCATCTTTCTTAAATGAGAATTACTTATATTATTAGTATGAGAATTTATTATCAATCAGTCACTTCTACTGCACGCTCATTTCAAATTCACAAGCATAAACTGATGGCATATAAAAACCAGATCATAATCTGATCTTTATCCAGAGGATCAGTACAAAAGAAAGAGAGAGAGAGATGCAGTTTATGATGGATTAGCAATTTGAAGGAGTTGTGCTTAAGTTAGGCAGATAAGTTTTAATTTGAGTCAAAAAAGTTTTAAACTGGGCAGAGACAAAAGTAAATGACAAAAATGAACAAAACACAAACTGAATTGCTCAACTGGATTTAGAATAAAAAATAATTGACATTGAAAACATTTCAAACTTATTTCACTCTTAGAATTTATCAATTACAGTTTAATGGTTGAATTACAAGTTCTGTGCAATCAATTTTACTCTACGATCGGCATAACCATATCTCACTTAGTCTTCACTAATTTTACACTTGAGTAAAAAAATGAGTTAAATAAAATAATCAAAAGAAATCATATAAATAAAGACTCAATCATATGTAATATTAATAATGTGTGAAATAATAATTATGATCTTTGCTGTTAAAATCACTTAACTCGTCCAATTAACAGACAGATAAACACACCAACATGCACACATACAAACAGAGACACACAGACAGAGATGACCAGACCAAGAGAGAAAAAGAGCACAGAGTGAGCCAAAGACAGAGACAGACAGACAGGAACCTTTTCCTGTGCCATTCCACTTTCTGGAAGGAAGATACTCAGTGAGTAGTCGTATCCGGTCTGCTTGAGATGATCAGCGACGAGACTGTTGACGGCTGTGAGGGGCAGTGACTCACCCCCATCAAGGTCATGACCTCCATGACCAACCATCTGGTTCAACCCAAAGCCCTTCAAACCAACCACAAGCTGATTGCGAAGCTGCGACTGAAAGGAAACAATCAACGCAGATCATCAAATCATCATGAATTAAAAACACTTCAATCTTTCTCCATAATTTAGAAAGATTATTGCAGTAATTATGAAACAAAACTGAATACATTAAAACAGATGATCTTAAGTTGAGCTCAGAATTAAAGCAAAGAATCAACGACAAAACATATGGAACGCAATAAATACAACGACAATAATACTACTACTACTACTAATAATAATAATAGTAAGGAAGAACAAACTGCATTCTGTGGCTGTTGATCACAAGCAAAACGAAATTGTGAGCAAGTTAACATTTGGCTTCTTTGTGATACGAGAAACTGCATCAATGTAACTGTAATCGTTGTAACTGTAATTGTTGTAACTGTAATCGTTGTAACTGTAATCACTGTAACTGTAATCACTGTAACTGTAATCACTGTAACTGTAATCACTGTAACTGTAATCACTGTAACTGTAATCACTGTGACTGCAATCACTGTAACTGTAATCATTGTAACTGTAATCATTGTATTTGATTGTATCTAGAAATTTATATAGCAATTCTCACAGTCTATACTAATCAGAGGTGCTCCCAGTGCGTTAGACAAAGACACAGAAAAATTGGTCGTGACACAATGAAAAGTTCTAAGCATAAATTTATTTGGTTAATAAGAGGAATGTGACGTAGGAGTTCAGCCGGTTCCACAGTGCAACCGGGGCAATGAGAGCAAATGTTTGTGTTTTAGCCATGTGGTGGTTCCAGCTCATGGGATGATGAGATCATGCCAATCAAAGGAGCGGAGTGGGCAAAGGGAATTGGCCAAGATCAGTAGACGGATGAGGTCATGCATATACAACCATGGGAGAATCCAATTCAGATAGATTAATGCGAGACTCGTGAGCAGAACCTGAACAAGAAAGGAGAGTCAATGACAATGGTAAATTACATGAAAGCAGAAATGTGAGACGAGTGAGGAAGTCAAGTTATCATAAAAACTTATATTGCACTACTTGAAGATAGACTCATCAAAACTGTCACTTCTCACCTTTAGAACACAATGAAACCATAATAAAAAAGGTCTTCAAATGCTTGCGGAAAAGAGAGAGAGAGAGAGATAGAGAGATAAAGAGCGGCTCAAAATTTCATGCTACACAGATACACGAAGATATACACAATCCATCAGCTCAATTTCCCTAACAGACTCTTTTTAAATGCAAAAAGCATTAACTCAATGAAATTGATCACCTGGAGTTTTCCCAGGAGTCCCTTGTTCTTCATGAATTCCACGAGACTATTTCGCAGATCTTCTGTCGTCATGACGTTTGCATCTGCGTTGGCAGAAGTCATCTTCGACAAAACATCAACTGAGACCGACTCACTCTACAATTGCCAGCAAACATCGTCAATTTTTTTACTTTTTGTCACGATAAAAAAACGACTTGATCCTGCGTTACAAGTTGACGATATAACTAACATCTGGACATATTGAAGTCACAGTCCAAGAATTATTTCTTAGAATACAGTGTTAGGATTATTGTTAATTTTAGAACTTGCATAGCAAACAATTTCAGACAAAAAGCACTACAGAAATCGTATTATTATTATAAAAAGCAAATAGTTTCCATCTAATAAAAATAGTAATAACAATAATTTTTTCTTTAATTGAGCACCTGCAAACACACTGCGCTTTACATGTTTGTATACATGTGCACAAGAAGTTTGTTATAGCTCCCCTTCAAGCTCTCTACTCAGAAGCGCTCACCACTACAGAGCGGACACTGTATCGGAGTTTCACACCGAAGCGCTGAGCAATTGCGAGTGAAGGACTTGCCCAAGGTCCCTACGCGGCGACTTGAGATGGATTCGAACCTGCAACCCTTCGGCTGCAAGGCGACGAACACACCCACTACACCACTGCGATGTACAATACATGTTGTGCAGTAATCTCAATTAACATCAAACTTAACTACTAACTGAACAGACAGCTTTGCAATTACACGGCGCTAACAGCAGCCTACAAAGCATATCCGCCCAACGGGGGCTCGAACTCACCACCTCTCGCACTCTACGCCAGCGTGTAATCCATTACTCTACCGAGTCCCCCCCCATCTAGTGCAATAGATACATCAGTGCGGGTAATTTCCAAGACCTCACATGTCGTTCGCTTACACCCTAACATTGCCCCAATAAAGAAACGCGGAACAGTATTCTATTTTTCTTGCTAAAAAAATTGCGGAGTTGAATGCCGCACGGAATTAGATAGAACCATTTATATTGCCAATCTATTTTTGCTTCGTCTTGCACAGAGTCCACTTATATAATACACAAACCTGTTTAAGAACAAGCCTTTAATCTTCTATATGCATTTTACCGGCAATTATCGTTGATTTATTTTAGTTAAACAAGTCAAAACTTGTTTTCTTTTCTTTTCAAACCGCCATTACTGAGTAGCAGCAACGCCGTTGTCATGGGTTCCGACAAGAAACCGCTAAATTCTCGCGCACCCGTGCAGCAGTTTAGTTTCATCACCAGCAGTAGCAGCAACCGTGGGCTCAGCGCCCGTAGGTGTCCGATGCCTTCTTCACCAGGTCCTTCCATTTTCTCCTATCCAGTGCCGCTCTGCTCAGTTCCTGAAGCGAGGCTCTGCCCCAATCGGAGAGACGGAGACGTCGTCGAGTCATTCCCTGTGCGGCCTTCCTCTCTCATTTGTCCCTTCCATTCGTCCGAAATTCAGTGCTTTAGTTTAATTTAGTTTGGGTTTTAGTTTATGAGCATTATTTTTTGATAAAATATCGATATCGTTATCATTCATTAGTCACATTTACGTCACTATCTTTGCTTGTGAAGCTAATCTGCCATTTTTAATTTTTTTAAAATGCAATATGATTCATTAGGAGGCCCGGTATAGACAGTGGCGGCACTAGGTCGACTAGAGGCTGGGGGTTAAGCCCCTCTATAAAAGGCTACGTCCTCCTAAAAAAGGTCATCCGGTTTTTTTACATGAAAAATGCCTATATTTCTATACTTTACGATTTTCGACCGGATGACTAAAAAGTCGTCAGAAATTTTGGCGGATGAGAATGGAAATTTTCTCCGCGAGAACTCAGCCCCCCCCAACTGAAATCCTGGCGCCCCCTAAACAAGAACATCCGCGGCTAAGCCTCCCTAAAAAAGGGCAACCGGGTTTTTTACATGTAAAGCTGAAGCTCTGACGGATGAAAATGGAACATTTCCGTGAAATTTGGGCCGATGACTACAAAAAGTCATCCGGAAGTGGAAATTTTTCATGAGATTTCGACCGATGATCCACTAAAAAAAGTCGTCAGAAATTTTGGCGGATGAAAAAAATTTTCTCGATTAGGGTTCAGCCCCCAAAACTTAAATGCGGCGCCGCCACTGGACACCGGCCAAATTTTCTAGTTTCACATAGAAATTTGAAAAAATTAATTTAAAACAATTTCTTTGCCTTTGTCTGTCCTTTACTGTGAAAATTAATGGCGCTCCTACCATGGGCGCCCGCAGAAATTTTAGCAGGGGGGGGCAAAAAATTTTTACGACAGGTCTGTTCACGGCTAAATTTTTTAGTAGCAATTAAGACCTTGAAAAAACAAATCTGGGAAATTAAGAACAGGGTATTTTCAGAGAGGTTTTTAATGTAAATTTCTCAATTTCATCTTATGTATCATTTTTAATATGAATTGTTTTCTTAGTGGGAAGAAATATGTAAAAAGTTTATGTAAAAAATGAGGTTCCTGAACGGGCGCTAACCTATATAAGTCCAGAGAATGAATGAACGCATAATTGAATGGAAAAAAGGTGTCAGTTTCAAGGGATAAGTGCTATCTAGCTACTTCTATATGGTAGGCTAATTGTAATTTTTAAGCTTCTAAAGTGCCACTCGAAAGCCAATAACAGGGTACCAGCTTATTCACAAGCGCTGCATCGAGTCAGAATGCTGTTCAAAGAGGTAGTCAGAAGAGGTCCAATTCCGCTGGCCAGAGGACCAGAGTAGATGTTAATGCGGGTATTGTTTTGGAAGGTGGAGGATACGAGGATCAGATGAAGTATAAATACTGTTGAACGAGGCGTTATAACCAGAGCCCCTTATCCAAGTTTCTGTACAGCTTGACCTTCCTGAATTATGTGCTGATAGAATGCAAAATGGACGAAATGTAGCTGGCTTATAGCATACTTGATTTATACAATTATAATGCTGGCGAATAAGCATAATATCTACTGAAGTAATGTCAATGTGCTACTGAGAAATTTCAAATTTTTGCATAAGTGTAATTTATTGATAATTAATTTGTGTGCAATTGTGAAAGGTTGCATTACAGTGAGATTTGTAATGTAATGAAATATGATATGCAAATCTAGTAGGTCATAATCGTTAGGCCTACTATTTGCATAGGCGCCCGCATGAGGGCTAAAAACCAATCAATGGCCATTGTTGCAGTTTTAATAAGAGCTTGAGAAATGCAAGGCAGAAAATTAAGAGCACTTTTATTTCTATAGAGATTTCTATACGTATATTTATGGCTTTCACTGTGTGTCATTCGTATCACAAGTGCTTTAATGCGAAAAAAATGGTTAAATACCCAAAAGTAGTAGTTATAAAAATAAATGTCAACTTTCCAGGGGGGGCAAGTGCCCCCCCCTTGCCCCTATGTGCGAGCGCCCATGGCTCCTACTATTATTCGTGCTCAGATTTTATCTGGAGGCATTACTTTTTCTACTCATTGTCTTAAGACTTTTCTTTTTCCAGGAGTTCTTCGCACTGGTAGCGACTCTTATTAGGTTGTGCTGTGAGAGGCGCTTTAGAAATCCCCAAATGGAATAGAATAGAAATCAAATACTCTCTATGCATGAACTAACAACAAGACCACTCCCGGGTAGAAGTGACCTGACGTAGGCTATATTGAGATGTCGAAACGTTTTATTGTATAAACAAAGATGCATTGTACATATATTCTATACACACAGACCCGGTACAGGAAAATTACAAACATGCTAGCTGTGATCTCCACCCCCCGGCCAGTGTCCGTTGAGTTCTATGGCGATCATAATTATGTAGCCTGGCGCTGTATAAATGCAATTGTCCGTCACACCGACACTCCCCAGACCATCATATTATATATGCCATCCCTCGTCCTCCTCCTCCTCTTCCTCTTCCTCCTCCTCCTTCTCCTCATCTTCTTCCTCCTCCTCCTCTTCTTCCTCTTCCTCATCTTCTTCCTCCTCCTCCTCTTCTTCATATATATATTCCTCATCGTCGTCGTCGTCCTCCTCCTACTCTCCTCCTCTTCGTCGTCCTCCTTTTACTCCTCTTCCTCCTTCTCTTCCTTATCCTCGTCCTCATTCCTCCTCTCCTCCTCCTCCTCTCTTCGTCGTCGTCTTCACTGTGTGTTTTTAGGTAAGTTCAGGGAGAAAGACTAAGCCTGCAAATGGTCATCAGATTTTAAAGCAACGAACTTAATTAGCAACTTAATAATATGAAAATGGCGAATGACAAAAAATTCATCGTAAATTTTCATGACAATGTATTATGCATTAATTTAAGCAATGCTGGTTGCACAGTTATATAAGTGCATTTCAAAACATCCTGCTAGAAGACGGGAGAGAGAAGTAGAAGAATTAGGAACAAGATGGGGATGGAAAGAGGAGGAGGAGGATGACGAGGACGAGGATGAGGAGAAGGAGGAGAAGGATTGAAGAGGAAAGTGAAGGAGGAGTAGGAAGGGAAGCAGAGGGAAGAGATGAAAAAGAAGAGATGAAGATATGATCATCGTACGAATGAGAGGAATGGGAAAGTGAAATCGGAATGACTGCATTTCATGTTGTCGCAATCCGTGAAGCAATTGAACTCATCATATTATTATTATTATTATGTTGATAAAACGAAACGGTCAACGACTGATCAGATCCAGATATCCTTCTCGTCTCTAAGTCCAAACGACCTGCTGCACAGTTGCAGCAGCAGCAGCAGCAGCAGCAGCAGCAGCAGCAGCAGCAGCAGCAGCAGCAGCGAGCAGCAGCAGTAGCCGTGAATGAGGATGGACGAAGGAGGACGAGGAGGAGGAGGAGGACGGTGCGTCGATGCCGCATCCGTAGCATCTCGATCATCGGTAGAATGTGACCGACAGATGCATCCGCATTGATTGCAAGGCAGACAGACAAAGAGACAGGCAGACCAAACAGAAACAGACAGACAGACACAGCCACACAAGCAGCGCAGACACACGACCTACGACACACAGACGGCAGGAAGAGGATGAGAAGGAGAGGAGGAGGAGAGGGAGGAGGAGCAGGAGAGGAGTAGAAGGAGGAGAGGAGTAGAAGGAGGAGATGAGGAGGAGGAGGGAGGAGGAGAAGGAAGAGGAGGCGGTGGAGGAACAGAAACCGTAGAATCAACAGGTGGTCGTTTGAAACACGTTCTGTCAACACTACACGCTGACATCTAGTAATCCTCCTACTCCTCCTTCTCCTCTTCCTCCGCCTCCTCCTCCTCCGCCTCCTCCTCCGCCTCCTCCTCCTCCGCCTCCTCCTTCTCCTTCTCCTCCTCCTCTTCCTCCTTTGCGACATACGAACGTGGGAGGATTAGAGAAGCACCATCTCTAGCAACCAGCACTCCTCCCTCCTCAGAAGCACTTCCTCATCTCTTATCGTCCCATCACAAGAACACACTGCTCCTGAACACACTGCTCCTGCTTAATCTGAGCGTTGGCATCGATCGATAGTTGCAGCGTCATTCGCCAGAGGGGACGTTCATGCAGCGACGCTCAGCGACTGCCGGGCAAACAGGACTCGCCCTGTAAGTAGTAGTAGTAGTTGTTGTTGTTGTTGTATCAGTGCTTCTTCCGTCATTTGGGACGACGTAAGGACGGAGGCGACTGACGGGATTAATCGAAAGAGAAACAGAAAGTGAGTTTTTTAGATACATGCTGTGACTCTCGGACTGCACATTGCAGTGTCTTCATATTCATGTAGACTAAGACACAATATTAAAGTATTATTTGAAGACATAATATTATTATTGTAGTATGTTGCACAATCTTTAAACAGACACTGTTTGATCAATATTCTGATGAATCGAGGGTGACCCTACTAGCGGTTCCTTTGAATTTGCCCTCTGAAGCCAATGTAGGTTACATATGAATGTCTAATCTGTTGATTGCATGTAGGCCTATCATGGTGATCACTAAAAATATTGATTGACTAGATGAGGTACCCGGCGTTGCCCGGGAAATGTAGGATTCTGAGGAGAATGAGGAGGAGCAGGAGGAAGACGAGGAAAAGGAAGAGAAGGATGACGAAAAAGAGGAGTAGGAGGAGGAGAAGGAAGAGGAAGAGGAAAAGGGGAAGGAGGAGGAGGGCAAGGAGGAATTGGAAGAGGAGAAATAAGAGGAGGGGCAAGAGGAGAAGGAGGAGGACGAGAAGGAGGGGAGGATGAGGAGGAAGAGGAGAGAGAGGAGGTGAAAGAGGAGAAGAAAGAGGAAGAAGATGAGGAAGAGGAGGAGGAGGAGGAAGAAGAGGAGGAAAAGGGGAGGAGGAGGAAGAGGAGGAAGAGGGGCGAAGGAGGAAGAGGAGGAGGAAGAGGAGGAAGAGAGGAGGAGGAAGAGGAGGAAGTCCAGCGGGCATTTGATCAGATCGACATTCATTATGCATGCACAGGTTTCTCAAGGAGAGAGAGAGAGAGACAGACAGAGACAGAGACAGAGGGAGAGAGAGACAGACAGAGAGACCATAGAGAGAGAGAGAGAGAGAGAGAGAGAGAGAGAGAGAGAGAGAGAGAGAGAGAGAGAGAGAGCGAGAGAGAGAGAGAGAGAGAGAGAGGAGAAGGAGAAAGAGGAGGAGAAGGCGGAGGAGGAAGAGGAGGAGGAGAAGGAAGATAGAGAAGTAGGAGAAGGAGGAGGAGCCGGAGGAAGAGAAGGAGAAGGAGGAGGAGGACGTGGAGGAGGAAAAGAGAGATAGAGAGTGTGTGTACATGTGTTCGATTTATAAGAAGATGGGTGGACGGACGGACGGTGGGTGGAGGAAAAGAAGGCATGAAGAAGAATGAAAAAATGGAAGGAAAGGTAAGCAGAATTAAGGATGTAATAAGGAAGAAAGGAGGGAACGATGGGGCTATGGTGAAAGCAGGAAGGAAGGAAAGAAGGAAGGAATGAAGGAAGGAATGAAGGAAGGAAGGAAGGAATGAAGGAAGGAAGGAAGGAAGGCAGGAAGGAAGGAAGGAAGTTAGGCAGGAAGGAAGTAAGGAAGGAAGGGAGGGAGGAAGGAAGGAAGACAGGATGGAAGGAAGGAAGGAAGGCAGGAAGGAAGGAAGGGAGGAAGGGAGGAAGGGAGGGAGGGAGGGAGGGAGGGAGGAAAGGAGGAAGGAAAGAAGGAAGGAAGGAAGTATACATGTATACATTGTGAAAGAAAACATTTCGGTGTGACCTTGCGTCCGTAACAAATATATTATGTAATAATTGTAATGGATGGATGGATGGATCATGGATGGATGGATGGATTGATGGATCATGGATGGATGGATGGATGGATGGATGATGAACAATTGTAATGACGTTTGGATGAATGGATGGAAATAAATATTTTTTGATCGCAATTCATTTGCTGATAGTTGAGTTGACATGAGATGATGATTTCTGGTTCTGTAGCCTATGGATTCAATTTATTTACGGTACTTTTCCAACTGTTAACCTAATCTTGGCGAATAGGGTCCATTCCGGACAAATCTGAGTTTATCGTGAGTGTTGAAGTTCCCGAGGATCATGTTTACCTCGGGGCATAAAAAATAAAAGCGCTGGACATGGAGCGGACCAATGCAGTATTTTCAATTAATAGTTCGCAGATGAAATTCTTCTGCTTCGAAACAGAGTGCGCAAAAAATGTCTGCGAACAGTCAAAGCTTCTTCTTATTCCTCTCAATGTAACAGATACGTCACCTGATGACTCATTGGGGATGAGGAGAACCGAGACTCACAATCGTCGCTTTGCATTGAAAACCTCAACATCGCAGAATCGCATTAAGACGAAGAGATTATTTAGCGGAACTGCAAAGAAATCGAACGATTTCGATTTCATAATACTCAAAGGCAAAATAAATCTTCATTCTGCATCATTCAGAATAGGCTAACTCTCATCTCTTTCACGCACCTGATCTTATCCTGGGAATAAAAGATTCCGATTAATAATCGATATACATTTGATGCATCTCTAAGGCACCAGATGCATCCTCCTTCTCTCCACCTCCATCTCCTGCTCTTGTTCCTCCATCGCTCCTCTTTCTTCTTCTCCTGCTTCTGTTCCTCCTGCCCCTGCTCCTACTCCTGCTCATGTTCTTCCTCCTCCTCCACTTTTTCTGCCATGAACCCATGTGGATTGAATTCAGAAGCGCGGTGAAAAACGCAGCCTTCCTTCTTTGGAGACTCATGGATCTCAGGTTTCGATATCAGATTCTATAAATTTATCCGAATTATTTTGTCGACACTTCATTGTGGGTCTTGCTAAGGAGAAAACGGAAAAATTTGCGCAATATAGAATGAAGTCCACAGAGTAATGGATGTGGTCGTTTTCAGTGTCGGGTTAGAATCCACTGGGTCAAAATAGAGGGATGTGAAGGTAGAAAGCGAGGAGGAAGAGGAGGAAGAGGAAGATGAGGAGGAGGAGGAGGATAAAGAAAAACAGAAAGAAGAAGAAGATGATGATGAAGAAGAAGAAGAAGAAGAAGATGAAGAAGAAGAAGAAGAAGAAGAAGAATATGAGAGCGAAGAAGGCAACATCCGATGGCGCATAAAAATCAAACCGTTATTGAGTAAATATCGAGGAGATATGTGGCCGATTAGACAGAACGGAGCAGGAGTATGAGGAGTATGAGGAGGAGGAGGAGGAGGAGGAGTAGGAGGAGAAGAAGCAAGACGACGAGGAGAAGTAGGAGGAGAGGAGGAAAGGAGAGGAATAATTAGAGGAATGCGTGGAGGAATGCGCGTGGACTAAGCAAAGATATTTGGAGTTGAATAAGTAAAAGAATAAGTAAAGAGAAGAAGAATGAGTTTGATGATGTGGGATGAAAAGAAATTGAAGGATTATTACGGAAGGAAAGTCATATAATCATTTTTATAATGGTTGGCGTGGAAGGCACCCATGCAGACAAAGAAAATCAGATGATGATAACGATTATGCTATGGAGTACTAAGAACCGGAATTAAGTTTTCTTACTCTTCGATTAATAATATTAAAACTGTATTAAACTGAACTGAAATAATGTTGGTCTTCTCCTATATATCCTATAATTTTATGCAGAGGAGGTTCTTCCACTTTCTGATTATCTTCTTCTGAACTGCATTCTGCTTTCTCTTCTTTCAACTCAACATCATTTCTTATCCCAGGTTTGTTTAAACCGTCCTGCTTCAGTCAATGCTCTTCTTCATGTACGACGTGGCGATAATCTTCTTCCAAATAACTTAGCAGTCTCGCGCCATCTTCAAAACCACTTGTCTTGTCTTCGCCGTATCTTATGCGGGCAGCTCTCCTCCCAAGTACCATGCACGTCATCTGGTAAGTGGTGCTGCATATACACATATATACATATATACATATATGTATATTATATGTATATATATACATATAAATACATGCACACATACATATAAATACATGCACACATATACATATACAGGCGCATAGCTGCAGACGTAAATACATACATACGCAAGCACATGCATAGACGACATCAATGTTTAGTATTGCTTTGTAGCTTTTGTGAGCGTATGACCTTGGTTCCGATTGAGCATGGAAAGGGTGTGGAGATGGATTTTCATAGAGGTCAGGGGTCAGTGCAGATTACAGTCTTCCACTCACTTGCATTGACTGCTGTACCTCTGTCTCTCTTTCGGCGGCGGGCGCTATATTAATTTGTCCCTCTTTCGGGGGCGGGCGCTATATTAATTTGTTAAATATATGTTGAATTGCGATTACTGTAACACAATATATAGTAGTAGTTGCAGTTTAACGTCGCTGTGTGGTAACAAAGACCATTAGCGACGCCCTTCTCCTTTATCTGGGACTGGCACTGGCAGAGTGCGACCAGTGTCGGAGTTACACAATATATGGTCAGCTTAAGCTGAACGTCAGATGCGTGTAGGTGTGTGCGGTGGGTCGGTGGTCACCTGCGACTGGTGCCTGGTCAGTTGCTGCTGCTGCTGCTGCAAATGCTGTTGTGGTGGTTGATCGGGGAATGGGAGGGAGAACGTTGGCACTTTGATGCTCTGCAGTCATCAGTCTCGCATCACTGCGCTCCTCTGTTACGAACGAGGAAATATCAACGTCACGGCACAATGAAATTCGATGATGAGAAATTAACGATCACCCTCTCCTCCAATTCTTCCTCTTCCTCCTCTTCCTTCTCTTCCTCTTCCTCTTCCTTTTCTTCCTCCTCTTCCAGATTTTCCTACTCCTTCTCCTCTTCCTTCTCCTTCTCCTCCTCTTTCTCCTTCTCCTCCTCTTTCTCCTGCTCCACCTCCTCCTCCTTCTGATTCCCCTCCTTCTTTTCCTCGTCCTCCTCCTACTCCTCCTCCTACTTGTACTCGTCTTTCTCCTCCTCCCCTCTTTCTCCTGCTCCAGCTCCTCATCCTTCTGATCCTCCTCCTCCTTCTTTTCCTCGTCCTCCTCCTACTCTTCCTTCTTATCCTCCTCTTCATCCTCATCCTCCTCGTCCTTCTTATTCTTGTCCTCCTCCTTTTCCTCCTTCTCTTTCTTCTGCTCCGTCTCTTCATTCTCCTAATCCTCCTTCTCCTTCTTATCCTCTTCCACCTCTTCCTCCTCCTCTTCCACCTCCTCCTCCTTTCATCCTTTTCCTTGCTGTCCTTCTTCTATTTCCTCTCCTCATCTTATTGAATACTTTTCTTTCTTCTGAAGAGCGAAGAGATCTTTGTTCTTTGGCCGACATCTGATCTCCTTCACACCACACAAAATCGATGAGTGCTCTTGTTGATAGCAAGAGCAACCTGATCAGCAGGAGGACCATGTACAAAAGTCTGGACATCGTCAGCATACAGGTGGCCAGTAGTCAAGTGTTTAGCAAATGAAGAAGGAATGTCAGCAGTATAAAGTAGATACAAGATTGGGCCAAGGACTGAGCCCTGTGGGACTCCAAAGTTAACTTAAGCCCAGGTCGCTTTGGAATCACCAAGGACGACCATCTGAGAACGATCTGAAAGTTAAGATTTGAAACAGCTAAGAGGGGGTCTAGAGAGGCCACAAGAAGGTTGAACTCAATAGCGGGCCCCTCGAGGGAGGTATACCATGCACAATTCCAAAGGAGAAATTTCCCCTCAACACATTTAGAAGCAGATTTACGACTCTGAGAGGGTCCATAGTAATAATTATCATCATCTTATTGAACCCATAAGACATGGGCCAGTCTGTTGGACGTACCTCATTTCCCAGCTGCCCATAGGCCCTCATAGGGTGTGGAAAGTCGAGTTGACCTAGGGTTAGGGACAAGTAAGGGTGTCGAACCGGACCCTTCTTCAAGCAACAGTTTTACCATGCTCTCTCTGTCTGTCTGTCTGTCTGTCTGTCTGTCTGTCTCTCTCTTTCTCTCCTTTTTCTCCTCCTCCCTATTCCTCGTTTCCTCCTCGTCCTCCTACTCCTTTTGCTCTTCCTCCTCTTCCTCCTCCTGCTTTTCCTCTTTATCCTCCTCCTCCTGCTTTTCCTCTTCCTTCTCTTCCTACTCCTGCTTTTCCTCTTTATCCTCCTCCTCCTGCTTTTCCTCTTTATCCTCCTCCTCCTGCTTTTCCTCTTCCTTCTCTTCCTACTCCTCCTGCTTTTCCTCTTCCACCTCTTCCTCCTCCTGCTTTTCCTCTTTATCCTCCTCCTCCTGCTTGTCCTCTTCCTTCTTCTCCTCCTCCTGCTTTTCTTCTTCCTCCTCCTCCTCCTGCTTTTCCTCTTTCTCCTCTTCCTCCTCCTGCTTTTCCTCTTCCTCCTCCTGCTTTTCCTCTTCCTCCTCTTCCTCCTCCTGCTTTCCCTCTTTATCCTCCTCCTCCTGCTTTTCCCCTTCCTTCTCCTCCTCCTCCTGCTTTTCTTCTTCCTCCTCTTCCTCCTCCTGCTTTTCCTCTTTCTCCTCCTCCTCCTGCTTGTCCTCTTCCTTCTCCTCCTCCTCCTGCTTGTCCTCTTCCTCCTCCTCCTCCTCCTCTTCCTCCTCCTGCTTTTCCTCTTTCTCCTCCTCCTCCTGCTTGTCCTCTTCCTTCTCCTCCTCCTCCTGCTTGTCCTCTTCCTCCTCCTCCTCCTCCTCCTCCTCCTCCTCCTCCTCCTCCTCCTACTCCTCCTGCTTTTCCTCTTCCTCCTCCTCTTCTCTGCTAAAGGTGTTTCGTGAGTCGTGTCGTGTGATATATGAATTCATTGTCAGTCTTATCACGCACGGACCAAATAACATAGACAGACAGACAGACAGACAGACAGACAGACAGACAGACAGACAGACAGACAGACAGACAGACAGACAGACAGACAGACAGACAGACATACATACATACATACATACATACATACATACATACATACATACATACATACATACAAACATACAGACAGACATACAGACATACAGACAGACATACGGAGACCGTAGCAGCTGTTTGGTCCTCTCGTCTAAGTAGCACAGACGATGACATCCTAATTCCATGGACCAACTTCATCTCCATACCAACAATCTCGTATAATCTCGTCGACCCATAAACTCCGCGAGATTTGTCGCCGTCACTTCCGCTGACGTAGTGAAGACAACTTCCGGTGGCGCATGCGCATCGATCATTATCAAAAGAAGGAGGAAGAGGAAGAAGAAGAAGAACAAGAAGAGGAGGGACGAGGAGGAAGAATATTAAAAGAAAAGGAAGAAGGAGGTGGAACTGGTTGAAGTGGAGTAAGAAATAAAGAGTAAGAAGATATGAAGATATGAAGATTGAAGATATGAAGATATGAAGAAATGAAGATATGAAGAAGGAAAAGGAAATAGAAAAAGAATAAGAATCAGAAGCACACTCCGTGGCCTATCCGGACATAGAGTAGGAGAAGGAATAGGAGAAGAAATCGACATGGAATAGGAGAAGGAATAGGAGAAGGAATAGGACACGAGTAGGAGAAGAATAGGAGAAGGAGGGATAGGACATGGAGTAGGAGAAGAAATCGACACGGAATAGGAGAAGGAGTAGGAGAAGGAGAAGGATTGGAAAGAGAAAAGGAAACGGAATTCGATTCTTAGTAGTTCTTCCGTCCACACGCCTCTTTGTCTGTCCTTCTATCCAGCTCTGTGTGTGTGTGTGTGTGTCTCTGTCTCTCCATCCTTCTGTTCTACTGTACGTCCTTTCATCCATCCGCCCATCCATCCGTCCTTCCGTTTGTCCCTCCCCCGTCCCTCCGTCCTTCCATCGTACCATCCTTTTGTCCTGTCGTCCGTTAGTGCCGTTATTTGATGGTTATGATTGAGGAAGAATTGATTCGATGACGCAAGATATTGGAAGGTGTGGAAGAGAGAGAGAGAGAGGAGAGAGAGAGAGAGAGAGAGAGAGAGAGAGAGAGAGAGAGAGAGAGAGAGAGAGAGAGAGAGAGAGAGAGAGAGAGAAGGATAGAGGAAGGAATGGAGAGATGGAGGGATGAAAGAACGTGCTGCATGGAAGAGAGATGTATGAAATGGATTGAAATGGATTGGATATAAGGAAAGTGGAAGGAGAAGTGGATGGGTGATGGAAGCAAAGAGAAAATAATGGATTAATGGCGGAAACGGAACGGACTGGATGGATGGAAGAAAGGAAAGGGGTGGGGTGGATACTGGACAGAAGGAAATGGGAAGGAATGGAAAGAGGAAGAAAGAGAGATGGAGAGATGGGAAGAAGGTTAAAAGGAGCAAAAGGGATTCACTGGTAGATGGAAGGAAGATGGTAAAAACAATGGAAAGATTGAGGAATGAGATGAAGGACTGACGTATTAATGGATGGATGGATGGATGGATGAATGGATAGATAAATGGATGGATGGATGGATGGGTGGATGGAGTAAGATGTGGAATGTTGAATGGATGAAAGGAGAACGATGGAGGAAGAGACCGATGAAGGTCATGGAAGATAATAAAATATTATAGTGGACAAAATGAGTTTGGATGGAAGCAGTGGAAAAGGATGATGACTCATCCTCGTCGTCCATCCATCCATCCATCCATCCATCCATCCATCCATCCATCCATCCATCCATCCATCCATCCATCCATCCATCCATCCATCCATCCATCCATCCATCCATCCATCCATCCATCCATCCATCCATCCATCCATCCATCCATCCATCCATCCATCCATCCATCCATCCATCCATCAATCCATCCATCCATCCATCCATCCATCAATCCATCCATCAATCCATCCATCCATCCATCCATCCATCCATCCATCCATCCATCCATCCATCCATCCATCCATCCATCCATCAGTCCGTCCGTCCGTCCGTCCGTCCGTCCGTCCGTCAATCAATCCATCAATCCATCCATCCATCCATCCATCCATCAATCCATCCATCCATCCATCCATCCATCAATCCATCCATCAATCCATCCATCCATCCATCCATCCATCCATCCATCCATCAATCCATCCATCAATCCATCCATCCATCCATCCATCCATCAATCCATCCATCCATCCATCCATCCATCCATCAGTCCGTCCGTCCGTCCGTCCGTCCGTCAATCAATCCATCCATCCATCCATCCATCCATCAATCCATCCATCCATCCATCCATCCATCCATCCATCCATCCATCCATCCATCCATCCATCAATCCATCCATCAATCAATCGATCGATACCAATTCTTCTTCTTCTTCTCTTATTTCATTAGGACATGGCGTCGTCATGCCAACGCATCAAGTTCCACACAAAGTTGTTACCATGACAACGGTCTCCAAGAAACGGAGACAACGCGCTGTCATCACAGCGTATACAAGCAGCACAACGTGAGTCGTCGTCGTTGTTCGTGTCGTCGTGTTGTCATAGCAACGGCGTCGCCTGAGCAGCGGTCGCCATGGCAGCCGGAAAGGGAAAGGGAAAGTTTCAGGACTTGTTGAAGTTCTTTCGTATCGATCACCCACAACGATACAGGAAATACAAGCACCAGGAACACAAACGGCAAGTCAATCAATCAATCAATCAATCAATCAATCAATCAATCAATCGATAGATCGATCGATCGATATAACAATGGATTTGTTCATAAAGACAGATAGACAGTGAGACATAAAGAAAGGTAAGGGAGAGAACAGCTGAATCGATCAATCGATCAATCAATCAATCCATAATTTTCTTTATTGAACAATCCAGTTGACAGGCCACAACCAGTGGCGGCGCTACGTCAGGGCATGGCAGGGTAAATGCCCTGGTAAAAAAGCCTTTGCCCTGGCTGTTGCCCTGGTCGTTGCCCTGCCAGATATTTTGCCCTGGGAGAATTTGTTCGGGCATATTGCTTCTTACTGTTCACGTCTGTCCGCTCTGTGGCAGGGCATAAGTTCTGGCAGGGCAAAATTCTGACAGGGCAAAAGTTCATGAAGATAACAAAATCTGGCAGGATAATTTTCTGGCAGGGCAAAAGTTCTGGCAGGGCAAAAATTCTGGCAGGTAAAGACCGTAAAATTTTGGCGGGGCAAAAGTTGTGGGGCGCGGTGGAGTAGTGGTGGCGTCGTTGCCTTGGAGCCGGAAGGTTTCGGATTCGAATGCACCTCAAGCCGCCGCGTAGGGACCCTGAACAAGTCCTTCACTCGCAATTGCTTATGAGCTTCGGCGTGAAACTCCGATTCAGTGTCCACGCTAAAGTCGGGAGCACCTACGAGTAGAAATCTTGAAGGGCGCTATAACAAGTGTTCATACATGCATGCATAAGCTATCATAGGGTTTATAGGCGAGAGCCGTATTTTATTTGTAGCAACTCTGACCACATGCTAAAGTGATGATGAGTGACTCCACTGTTTGGCAGAGGCTATAATACATGTTTACGCACAATCATGACGTGCCTCTGTCACCATGCAGTATGATTTGGTACCGGCGTAAGCTGGGAAATAAAGGGCAAGTCCTGTGATACACTGGCCCTGTGTCCAGGACCTTGGGATTCGTCCATTGCCGGTTCAAAGGCCTATAAAAGGAGATTGAGCGCCTGACCAACTAAAGCCCAGGAACGACTCTACTTTACAGTTTACACAATGTCATGTAGACTATAGTAAAAGTCTTCAATAATTTACGCGTCTGTCTTCCGAATAATCTGAAAGACGATCAGAATGATGGCAGCAGAAGTTCTGAGCTTGCAAACAGTGGCGGAGACCTAGGGGGGACAGGGGGGGACGGTCCCCCCCAATAAAAGTGTTGGGGGGGACGGCCCATGCATTTGTCCCCCCCAATGTTTGAGCGCCAAGCCTTTTTTGGCGGCGGGAAAAAAAAAATTTCGTCAAGATTTGGGCGGATGACTAAAAAAAAAAAAAAAAAAAAAAAAAAAGGTCATCAACTTTTTTGGCGGCGAAAATAGAAAAATTTCGTCAAGATTTGGGCGGATGACTAAAAAAAAAAAGGTCATCAACTTTTTTGAAAATTTCGTCAAGATTTGGGCGGATGACTAAAAAAAAAAAAAAAAAAAAAGGTCATCAACTTTTTTGGCGGCGAAAATAGAAATTTTTCCCGAGATTTCGCCGGTCGTCAGAAATTTTTCGGAAAATCTCGCGTCTTTCCGTCCCCCCCAATTCTCGGCCCAGGTCTCCGCCTATGCTTGCAAAGCAAAGCAAAGCGGGCGATGCTAGAGATCTGATGCATTTGCTGAATCAACTGTTCGTGATTTGTCAGTGCCAGTCCAAAACGTGGAGAAAGGAGAGCGGCGCCAGGATTTCAGTTTTGGGGGGCTCAAGTCTCCGGAGGAAATTTCCCATTTTCATCCGCCAAAATTTCTGATGACCTTTTTAATCTCCTGAAAACTTTTGGTATATATCTATAAAATTATATCGCTGTTGTTTCATACTCTTCTTCCTCTTCTTCCTCTTCTTCTTTTTCTTCTTCTTCTTCTTCCTCCTCTTCCTCTTCCTCTTCCTCTTCCTTTTCCTCTTCTTCGAAATTCTTCTTCTTCCTTCTCCTGTCTTCTCCTCCTCCTCATTCTCCAACTCTTCCGTTTATCGTGTAATCCTCTCTTTCCAATCGACCGTACGGAAAATGATAGACGGATAATAAAGATGGAGGTGCAGGCGGAGAAGGAGGAAGAGGAGGAAGAGGAGGAGGAAGAAGAAGAGGAGGAGTAGTAAAATAAAAGGACAAGACGTTTTGCAATCGTATTGAACTGGACTTTTGATGTGTTGTAAATATTCGAACTCTAGTATTAATGTTGAACGCTGTTGCATATTCGTGCATATTAATTAAAAAGATTTGTGTTGAAAAAAAATTTAAACTCTACTGTGTTCGTTCTTTCATACTTATTTAAATTGCTATATACACTAACAAGATTATCGCATGCCTATTGGATGCTGGGTAATAAGATTCTAGCTCGCCATCATCAAAGAAGTCCATTGATCATAAAAGAAGTCATAAAGACATTAAGGTGGCCGTTGGACATCAAAGGACTACCTTGGAGGCGCACGCAGGTCATTAAAAAGTCATTAGTAAGATCATTAAAGGCGGCCGTTGGACTTCAAAGAAGTCATTAAAGAAGTCTGTTGGTCATAAAAGAAGTCATTAAAGATTTTGATCAAAGGAAGCCGTTGGACTTTATAGATCAAAGGAGATATTTATGGCTTGAGGCAATAAACGGCTGTGATGGGTCAATGCTTAGCGCTGATTGGCCACAGCTTTCCGAGGTTTCTCGTTTGATTGACAGCAGCTTTTCGAGGTTTTTCGTTTGATTGACAGGAAGTTGGGACACTGCTTAGCGCTGATTGGTCGGCGGATTATAGCGGCTGGCAGATTAGCATAATAGCCCGGCGGATTACGTAATAGCTCAGCGGATTAGCACAATAGCCCGGCTGTAGCGCGGCGGGCGGATTACGTAAGAGCCCATAGCCCGGCGGGCGGGTGGCTTAGCCTACTAGCCCATAGCCCATAGCCCAGCGGATTAGCCTACTAGCCCGGCTGTAGCGCGGCGGGCGGATTACGTAAGAGCCCATAGCCCGGCGGGCGGGTGGCTTAGCCTACTAGCCCATAGCCCATAGCCCAGCGGATTAGCCTACTAGCCCGGCTGTAGCGCGGCGGGCGGATTACGTAAGAGCCCATAGCCCGGCGGGCGGGTGGCTTAGCCTACTAGCCCATAGCCCATAGCCCAGCGGATTAGCCTACTAGCCCGGCTGTAGCGCGGCGGGCGGATTACGTAAGAGCCCATAGCCCGGCGGATTAGCCTACTAGCCCATAGCCCAGCGGCTTAGCACAATAGCCCATAGCCCATAGCCCAGCGGATTAGCACAATAGCCCATAGCCCGGCAGGTTACGTAATCGTAATCGTAATCGTAATCTCGAAACTTCTACAGCGCCCACAAAAGCCAAGTCGCGGGAACCAGCTTATTCACAGGCGCTCAATCAAAACAAAATCGATAGGCAGCGGGTCAAGTCCGGAGAGTCAGGCAGGCAGATAGATGGACGGCTAAGGTGGGTGATGTTTAGAGTTGAAGTGGCGGGGGATGTAAGGAGAAGAAGAATCAGGATAGGATTTTTGAAAGAGCAATGTTTTCAGTTTTGAGTGAAAGACCTGTGGGGAGATAGCGAGAGGTGGAGTTTTGGTGAGTTCGTATGATGGGTCGGAAGTTTGCCGAAGTGCTGGCGGAAGTTTGTTCCAGAGAGGTGGAACGGCAATGGCTATGGAGCGGTTTGCGAATTTCAGTGATGAAGTGATGGGAGGGCGAAGCAGTGTAATGGAGGATGAGGAGCGTGTTGAACGAGGTGGCTGGATGGTGAACAACTGACGAAGGTAGAACGGCTGGGATGATTGAAGTGTATTGTAAGTGAGTGAGAGGACTTTGTATTCGATGCGTTCAGGTATTTTGAGCCAGTGAAGTGATTTCAGGACAGGAGTGATGTGGTGACGTTTGGGGGTTTTCGTCACTGCACGGGCGAGGGCATTCTGGATAGCTTGGAGGCGGTTAATTTGGGTTATATCAATGTTTAGGAAGAGAGAGTTGCAGTAATCAAGTTTCGCATGAACTATGGATGTGGCTATTGTGGATGCAGTTTTAAAGTCAAGCATAGGTCGGATTCTGCGGAGATCTCGTATGTGCATGAAACAAGTGCGGGAAAGTTGGGTTATGTGGTCGGAGAAGCTAAGATGCTGGTCAAAGATTACACCTAGGTTTCGGACAGGAGAATTTGCGGAGAAAGTGTGGTTGGAAGAAGAGTCATTGTTGAAGGAAATAGAGGGATCAGGAATTTTCTTGAGTTGCTCTCTGAGGCCAATTAGTATAAATTCTGTCTTGGAGGGGTTAAGGCAGAGGAGATTTGAGGTCATCCAAGAGGTGATTTGGGTGACCACAGAGAGAAGATTATTTATGGAGTCAGAGAAGCTGCTTGGAGAGAAAGAGATGAATAATTGGGTGTCGTCAGCATATAGATGATGGTCGACTGTGGATGCTTTTATGAGTGAACTGAGTGGAGTGGTGTAGAGGATGAACAAGAGGGGCCCGAGGACAGAACCTTGCGGAACACCACAGGTGAGGGGGCGTGATTGAGATGATGTTTCAAGTGTTTTGACTGAGAAAGTGCGTGATGAGAGATAAGACTGAATCCAAAGGAGAGCAGTGTCGGTAAAGCCAAAGCAGGAAGACAGTCTTTGGAGTAGTATGTTATGGTCGATGGTGTCAAAGGCTGCAGAGACATCAAGGAGGCAAAGGCAGGAGACTTGTTGATGAGAGATGGCAGAGACAAGTTTATTGTAGAGTGAAGTGAGAAGTGTTTCGGTGGAGTGCTTTTTAGTAAAGCCGGACTGGTTTGGGTTAAGGAGTGAATTCGAAGTCAAGTAGTCATTGATGCGAGAGAGTACGACACGTTCTGTTAGTTTAGAGATGAATGAGAGGTTGGAAACAGGTCGATAATTAGAAAGGATTTCCTTATCAAGTGATGTTTTTTTTAGAAGTGGAGTTACCAAAGAATGTTTGAAGAGGAGGGGAAAGTTGCCAGTAGATAAGGAGAGGTTGATTATTTGTGAGATGATGGGGACAATGATAGATGCGCACTCTTTCAGTAGGGCGGTATGTATAGGGTCGAGTTCGCACTGCTTGTTTGGGAGAGATTGTAATAAATTGGACACTTCAGACTCTGATGTTGGGCTAAAAGCAGATAGTGATGATTGAGGTGGGGAAGACGGAAGGTCGTGAGTGGAGGAGGGTGTATCTGCAGGTGAATCGATGGTAGATTTTGAGAGGAGTGATTGCAGAGAGAGACGGATAGTAGTTACTTTGCCAGAGAAGAACGAACAAAATGAGTCAGCGATTGAAGAAGATGGTAGAGAGTTTGGAAGTGGGCTAGAGGAATTCCGATGTAGGAGTTGGTTTACCGTTTTCCAGAGAAGACGAGGATTACAAGATCGGGATTGAACTAGTGAGGAGTAAAACCTCTTCTTGGCCATTGCCAGAAGGTGATGGTATTTGTTTGTAGCAGCTTTTAGAGCAGAGAGGAGTTGAGGGTCATGGGTTCGTTTGTAAGTACGCTCAAGGCGTCGACGGAAAGATTTGAAGGCCTGGAGGTAGGAGTTATACCAAGGGTTGTTAGAGTGAGAACCAGATTTGGTAATAGTAGGAGCGTGTTTGTCGAGGATCATGGAGAGAGTGGTGTTGTAGGAGGACAGGAGGTCATCTAGAGAGGACGGAGGATTTAGGATGAGGTCTGAGGAGGCAAGATCGTGCTTGAAGGCTTCAATGTTTATGGAGCTGATGCGGCGGAAAGAATGAGAGACGGGATCAGGACGCGGAGTAGGTAGTATGTTAGGTTGTGTGAAAATGGGGTAATGGTCAGAAGGAGTATCAAAAGAGAAAGATATGTTTGGCGATAGCCTTGAGAGAGACGATGTGATGATGAGGTCAAGTGTGTGGTTGTGAGAGTGGGTGGGAAAGTTGACGTGTTGGACCAGATTAGTAGATGACAAGAGCGTGAGGAAGTCGGGAGCAAGTGAGTCAGATGGGTTGTCAACATGTATGTTGAAATCCCCTGTGATCAAGAATTCATGAGGAGTTGTGGCAGCAGTGGAGAGTAAGTTGGTAAATTCCTGCAAGAAAACAGAGTTAGGTTTAGAGTATGAGGAGGAGGAGGGAGGGCGGTAGACATTGAAGATGGTTAGGATTGAGTTCGGGAGTTTGAGAGTGATTGAGGCGCATTCAAAAGATGTGAAACAGTAGCCAGGTGAGTCAAGGACAGTGGAGGGCTCTCGGGTTAGAAATGCAATCCCTCCACCTGTGGTATTCCGGTCGGTTGTCAATTTTGAGGGACGAGGGGTGCTGTACAAGTGGTAACCAGAGGGGATACAATCTTGATATTGAGCATGAGTTGTGCCTGAATGGAACCATGTTTCGGTTAAAGCAAAGAGGTCTAGAGGATGAGAGGAAAGAGACAAGTCGTTTATTTCAGCAGCGTGAGCTGGATGAAGCAGAGAGCGTATATTTAGAGAACATAGTAGAAATTTGTTTTTGTCTTGTGTAGGAGGAGGAGAAGGAGGAGGAGGGGAAGGAGGCGGTGAGAGAAGAGGAAGAGGAGGAGGAGAGGTAGCGGTAGACACAGCAGCAGCAGTAAGAGGACAGCTAGGCTGAGGAGGAGGAGGAGGAGGAGGAGCAGCAGCAGCAGCAGCAGGAGTGGTAGTAGAAACAGAATAGGGGGTAGGCGGGGGAGAGTGAGAGGCGGAACACATATTGATTGGGCCCGGATTTGCATGTATGTCGCCAGAAAGTAGAATTAAGATGAAGAATAGACTATTGTGAGTACGGTGCTGAGATTGTATTTTGCGTCGAATTGCTAAGAAAAACGGCAGAGGAATGTGGGCCATGTAACCATTCTCTTGTGTAGCGGTCAGAAAGTGGGCGGGGTTATGATGCCGGGGTGAGAACGGTATGTAGGTCAGTGAGAGGCTGGAGGGGTGAAACTGGATAAAGTGAGCAGTTTGGATCCTTAATGAGACCAGGAGGAGTATGATTGACAGATTCATGCTGGGCTTATGAAGATGGAGGGAAAAATGGCTGGCTATGGGATGAAAAGTTAGACAAAGGATGAATGATGCGGAATGAATAATGTGGAGGATCGTGGATGAAATGAAGCAAAAAGTAATGGAACGAACTCACCGGATGGAGAAGAGTGTTCCAGAAGAAAGTTAAAGTTATCCAGATTGTAGAGACGGAAAGATTAAGGAAAGATGAAGAGAAGAGCGCACTGTACGTCCACTAGCTCCAGCTAGCCGGGGTGGAGCCTAGCAGCCATGGGGGCGTGGCCTAATAGCCCGGCAGCCAAGGGGGCGGGGCCTAATAGCCTAGCAGCCAAGGGGGCGGGGCCAGGGATTAACGATAATCCCTCCATTGTCCTGTCAGATCCCTATATCCACTACTGTAGTAGGAAGAGGAGCAGGAGGACTAGGAGTAGGAGGAAGAGGAGGAGGAAAAGGAGGAAAAGGAGAAAGAGGAAGAGGAGAAGGAGGAAAAGGAAGAAGAGGAGGAAGAGGAGGAGAAGGTGTAAGAGTATGATTGTGTGAATCTTTCTCCAATGCAACGCCTCTCTTCGCAGACGGCAACGAGACCACACATCACAACACCCACACAACTTAATCCGTGTCTGTCTCTGTATCTGTCTCTCTCTGTCTATCTCTCCGTCCGTCCGTCTGTCCTCCTCTCTGTCTTTCTGTCTGTGTCTGTCTACATCCGCCTGTATGTCTGCATCTGTCTGTCTGCATCTGTCTGTGTGCGTATACTGCCATCTGTCTGTTGACCGACAGACCTAAAAATAGGACTCGCGTGATGACGTCAAGCATGATAGCTGCAGCGGCGACATGAGAAATGAGAAATTGATATTGCGCCAGGATGAAGGCGGAATGAGATGAAACTGCGTGACCGGACGATTATTCAGCGGATCATGCTGGAAGATAAAGGGAAAGAGGAGGCGGAGGCGGAGGAGGAGGAGGAGGGGAGGACGACAAGGAGGAGGGAGAGGACAAAAAGGAGGGGGACAAGGAGGATAAATGAGGAGGAAGAACGTGTGGAGGAATGGGACGAGGAGGAGGAGTATTATTAGGAGGAAGAGCAGTCCCACCAGAAGATATCTTTCCGTCATATTATGTTTCCTGGACGGGAGGGATGGAGGAGGAGGAATAGGAGGAGGAGGTGTTGCCATAGCGACCGGTGGTCATTTCCGTTTCGACAGATTAGTCTAGAATCGTCAGTTTGGAGGTTAAACGGTTTTGTCCGTCCGTTCACTCATCAATTCTTCTTCTTCTTCTTCCATCCGTTCATCAATCTCTCTCCTTCATACTACTTTATCTGCTCCTCGTCCTCCTCGTCGTCGTCCTCCTCCTATTCCCTCTTTGTCCTCCTCGTCCTGCTCCTCCCTCTCCTGTCAACATTTTGATGTGTTCTCCCCTTCTCCTGTCCTCGTCCTGGGAGTCCACACACATGCAACCATATTCGGTCTCTATACATCTCTTACGCAGGATTTTTTTCTTGTACGCACAGAAATTTTCGAAGGAGGAGCGAACAGGGAACATTTTTCGTTAGGTTGCCGAAAAAACTGATGACCTTTTTTTTAGTCGTCAACCTAGAATTTCCCAAAAACATACCTTTTGGGTCATCGCGCTGTACGCACTACTTACGTATGTGCGTACGTCTGCGGGCGCCGCTGCTGTACGCACTTACGTAAGTGCGTACGCCTGCGGGCGCCGCTGCATAGCGCTATAATTTCATATATAATATATATATATATTTATACTAGCTGAATAACCCGGCGTTGCCCGGGAAATATAAGTTTTTGTCCCCATCCACGCCTGACCCCGTTCCGACTTCACCATTCTGACCCCGCCTTCCATCGACCCCCGCGTTAAGGAGAAGTAACGAACCTCTCCGCTAGGTGTACAGGTCTGGTCGATAATCGAAGAGCAAAACCCGTTAAGTCCATTCGACACGTAACTGAGAAAAACGACTTTTTCTGAAAAGATACTACCATTCAGCGCAACGTGCTTTTTTCATAAATTGTTCTTTGCCACTTAGATAAAGGAAGTTTTTTAAATCTACGCTTTTTTATTCCGATTATTTGCAGTTATATTCGCATTATTTACGTCCACAACATTTTTGCTACGCGGTTTGGCGAGATGTGACGTTAAGATTTGAGCTCAAAATAATGACGTCATGAGTTTAGTGAACATAATTATGCCGTGTCTAATATATCGTTTTTATAACAGCGAAATTTAAAATATGGAAAGATTTTTGGATGGCGATCTTTATGATTTTCTCGTGTGGATCAGAAGAAAAAAGCCGAGAATAATCCTCGCAAATATTGTCGATAGAAGTAAATATCACGTGACCTCAAACCGTCATGCCATTGGCTGTAGTTCTCTGGTAGTCAATGGAGGCCTTGTGGAGGCGATCAACGTGAATGGATTTTGAATCGCTTATCGCGTGCAAGTTTAAATGTTGACATCTCGGAACTTATAAAGTGAATTGGCAGCCGAAAATAGTGGCGTTTAACTCCAAATGTGGGTAAGAATCGATTGCAAAATTTTTTTTTAAACGAATCGCTGTAATTTCCGAGTAGGCCTCCGGGCAAAATTGGTGCATCCCACACACAGAAGGACAAACTTTGAGTTTTATACTTTAAGATAATATGAAATTATAGCGCTATGCAGCGGCGCCCGCAGGCGTACGCACTTACGATGAATGAAGAACCGATGAATTTATGGAACCATCGGACGACACCAACAGCGACACCAACAGCAACACCAATACAACACCAGCTGCTGTGGCAGCAGCTGTGGCAGTGGCAGCAGCTGTGGCAGTGGCAGCAGCTGTGGCAGCAGCTGTGGCAGTGGCAGCAGCTGTGGCAGTGGCAGCAGCTGTGGCAGCAGCTGTGGCAGTGGCAGCTGTGGCAGCAGCTGTGGCAGTGGCAGCAGCTGTGGCAGTGGCAGCAGCTGTGGCAGTGGCAGCAGCTGTGGCAGTGGCAGCAGCTGTGGCAGTGGCAGCAGCTGTGGCAGCAGCTGTGGCAGTGGCATCAGCTGTAGCAGCAGCTGTGGCAGTGGCAGCAGCTGTGGCAGCAGCTGTGGCAGTGGCAGCAGCTGTGGCAGCAGCTGTGGCAGTGGCAGCAGCTGTGTCAGTGGCAGCAGCTGTGGCAGTGGCAGCAGTGGCAGGGGCAGCAGCTGTGGCAGCAGCTGTGACAGTGGCAGCAGCTGTGGCAGTGGCAGCAGCTGTGGCAGTGGCAGCAGCTGTGGCAGTGGCAGCAGCTGTGGCAGCAGCTGTGGCAGTGGCAGCAGCTGTGGCAGCAGCTGTGGCAGTGGCAGCAGCTGTCGCAGCAGCTGCGGCAGTGGCAGCAGCTGTGGCAGCAGCTGTGGCAGTGGCAGCAGCTGTGGCAGCAGCTGTGGCAGTGGCATCAGCTGTGGCAGTGGCAGCAGCTGTGGCAGCAGATGTGGCAGTGGCAGCAGCTGTGGCAGCAACTGTGGCAGTGGCAGCAGATGTGGCAGTGGCAGCAGCTGTGGCAGCAACTGTGGCAGTGGCAGCAGCTGTGGCAGCAGCTGTAGCAGTGGCAGTGGCAGCAGCTGTGGCAGCAGCTGTGGCAGTGGCAGTGGCAGCAGCTGTGGCAGCAGCTGTGGCAGTGGCAGCACCTGTGGCAGCAGCTGTGGCAGTGGCAGTGGCAGCAGCAGTGGCAGCAGCTGTGGCAGTGGCAGCAGCTGTGGCTGCAGCTGTGGCAGTGGCATCAGCTGTAGCAGTGGCAGCAGCTGTGGCAGCAGCTGTGGCAGTGGCAGCAGGTGTGGCAGCAGCTGTGGCAGCAGCTGTGGCAGTGGCAGCAGCTGTGGCAGCAGCTGCGGCAGTGGCAGCAGCTGTGGCAGCAGTGGCAGTGGCAGCAGCTGTGGCAGTGGCAGCAGCTGTGGCAGCAGCTGTGGCAGTGGCATCAGCTGTGGCAGTGGCAGCAGCTGTGGCAGCAGCTGTGGCAGCAACTGTGGCAGTGGCAGCAGCTGTGGCAGCAGATGTGGTAGGGGCAGCAGCT
The DNA here is from genome assembly GCA_949752735.1 of Lumbricus terrestris. Taxonomy (NCBI): domain Eukaryota; kingdom Metazoa; phylum Annelida; class Clitellata; order Crassiclitellata; family Lumbricidae; genus Lumbricus; species Lumbricus terrestris. Next base: position 76,496,164 of record OX457038.1, on the reverse strand, counting down.
GTGGCAGCAGCTGTGGCAGTGGCAGCAGCTGTGGCAGTGGCAGCAGCTGTGGCAGCAGATGTGGCAGTGGCAGCAGCTGTGGCAGCAGCTGTGGCAGTGGCAGCAGCTGTGGCAGCAGCTGTGGCAGTGGCATCAGCTGTGGCAGTGGCAGCAGCTGTGGCAGCAGCTGTGGCAGTGGCAGCAGCTGTGGCAGCAGCTGTGGCAGTGGCAGCAGCTGTGGCAGCAGCTGCGGCAGTGGCAGCAGCTGTGGCAGAAGTGGCAGTGGCAGCAGCTGTGGCAGTGGCAGCAGCTGTGGCAGCAGCTGTGGCAGTGGCATCAGCTGTGGCAGTGGCAGCAGCTGTGGCAGCAGATGTGGCAGTGGCAGCAGCTGTGGCAGCAACTGTGGCAGTGGCAGCAGCTGTGGCAGCAGCTATAGCAGTGGCAGTGGCAGCAGCTGTGGCAGCAGCTGTGGCAGTGGCAGTGGCAGCAGCTGTGGCAGCAGCTGTGGCAGTGGCAGCAGCTGTGGCAGCAGCTGTGGCAGTGGCAGCAGCTGTGGCAGCAGCTGCGGCAGTGGCAGCAGCTGTGGCAGCAGTGGCAGTGGCAGCAGCTGTGGCAGTGGCAGCAGCTGTGGCAGCAGCTGTGGCAGTGGCATCAGCTGTGGCAGTGGCAGCAGCTGTGGCAGCAGATGTGGCAGTGGCAGCAGCTGTGGCAGCAGCTGTGGCAGTGGCAGCAGCTGTGGCAGTGGCAGCAGCTGTGGCAGCAGCTGTAGCAGTGGCAGTGGCAGCAGCTGTGGCAGCAGCTGTGGCAGTGGCAGTGACAGCAGCTGTGGCAGCAGCTGTGGCAGTGGCAGCAGCTGTGGCAGCAGCTGTGGCAGTGGCAGTGGCAGCAGCTGTGGCAGTGGCAGTGGCAGCAGCTGTGGCAGCAGCTGTGGCAGTGGCAGCAGCTGTGGCAGCAGCTGTGGCAGTGGCAGCAGCTGTGGCAGCAGCTGTCGCAGCAGCTGTGGCAGCAGCTGTGGCAGTGGCAGCAGCTGTGGCAGCAGCTGTCGCAGCAGCTGTGGCAGCAGCTGTGGCAGTGGCAGCAGCTGTGGGAGCAGCTGTGGCAGTGGCAGCAGCTGTGGCAGCAGCTGTGGCAGTAGCAGCAGCTGTGGGAGCAGCTGTGGCAGTGGCAGCAGCTGTGGCAGCAGCTGTGGCAGTAGCAGCAGCTGTGGCAGCAGCTGTGGCAGTGGCAGCAGCTGTGGCAGCACCTGTGGCAGCAGCTGTGGCAGTGGCAGTGGCAGCAGCTGTGGCATCAGCTGTGGCAGTGGCAGCAGCTGTGGCAGCAGATGTGGCAGTGGCAGCAGCTGTGGCAGCAACTGTGGCAGTGGCAGCAGCTGTGGCAGCAGCTGTAGCAGTGGCAGTGGCAGCAAATGTGGCAGCAGCTGTGGCAGTGGCAGTGGCAGCAGCTGTGGCAGCAGCTGTGGCAGTGGCAGCACCTGTGGCAGCAGCTGTGGCAGTGGCAGTGGCAGCAGCTGTGGCAGCAGCTGTAGCAGTGGCTGTGGCAGCAGCTGTGGCAGCAGCTGTGGCAGTGGCAGTGGCAGCAGCTGTGGCAGCAGCTGTGGCAGTGGCAGCACCTGTGGCAGCAGCTGTGGCAGTGGCAGTGGCAGCAGCTGTGGCAGCAGCTGTGGCAGTGGCAGCAGCTGTGGCAGCAGCTGTGGCAGCAGCTGCGGCAGTGGCAGCAGCTTTGGCAGCAGTGGCAGTGGCAGTGGCAGCAGCTGTGGCAGTGGCAGCAGCTGTGGCAGCAGCTGTGGCAGTGGCATCAGCTGTGGCAGTGGCAGCAGCTGTGGCAGCAGATGTGGCAGTGGCAGCAGATGTGGCAGTGGCAGCAGCTGTGGCAGCAGCTGTGGCAGTGGCAGCAGCTGTGGCAGCAGCTGTGGCAGTGGCATCAGCTGTGGCAGTGGCAGCACCTGTGGCAGCAGCTGTGGCAGTGGCAGTGGCAGCAGCTGTGGCATCAGCTGTGGCAGTGGCAGCAGCTGTGGCAGCAGATGTGGCAGTGGCAGCAGCTGTGGCAGCAACTGTGGCAGTGGCAGCAGCTGTGGCAGCAGCTGTAGCAGTGGCAGTGGCAGCAAATGTGGCAGCAGCTGTGGCAGTGGCAGTGGCAGCAGCTGTGGCAGCAGCTGTGGCAGTGGCAGCACCTGTGGCAGCAGCTGTGGCAGTGGCAGTGGCAGCAGCTGTGGCAGCAGCTGTAGCAGTGGCTGTGGCAGCAGCTGTGGCAGCAGCTGTGGCAGTGGCAGTGGCAGCAGCTGTGGCAGCAGCTGTGGCAGTGGCAGCACCTGTGGCAGCAGCTGTGGCAGCGGCAGTGGCAGCAGCTGTGGCAGCAGCTGTGGCAGTGGCAGCAGCTGTGGCAGCAGCTGTGGCAGCAGCTGCGGCAGTGGCAGCAGCTTTGGCAGTAGTGGCAGTGGCAGTGGCAGCAGCTGTGGCAGTGGCAGCAGCTGTGGCAGCAGCTGTGGCAGTGGCATCAGCTGTGGCAGTGGCAGCAGCTGTGGCAGCAGATGTGGCAGTGGCAGCAGATGTGGCAGTGGCAGCAGCTGTGGCAGCAGCTGTGGCAGTGGCAGCAGCTGTGGCAGCAGCTGTGGCAGTGGCATCAGCTGTGGCAGTGGCAGCAGCTGTGGCAGCAGCTGTGGCAGTGGCAGCAGCTGTGGCAGCAGCTGTGGCTGTGGCAGCAGCTGTGGCAGCAGCTGCGGCAGTGGCAGCAGCTGTGGCAGCAGTGGCAGTGGCAGCAGCTGTGGCAGTGGCAGCAGCTGTGGCAGCAGCTGTGGCAGTGGCATCAGCTGTGGCAGTGGCATCAGCTGTGGCAGTGGCAGCAGCTGTGGCAGCAGATGTGGCAGTGGCAGCAGCTGTGGCAGCAACTGTGGCAGTGGCAGCAGCTGTGGCAGCATCTGTAGCAGTGGCAGTGGCAGCAGCTGTGGCAGCAGCTGTGGCAGTGGCAGTGGCAGCAGCTGTGGCAGCAGCTGTGGCAGTGGCAGCACCTGTGGCAGCAGCTGTGGCAGTGGCAGTGGCAGCAGCTGTGGCAGCAGCTGTAGCAGTGGCAGTGGCAGCAGCTGTGGCAGCAGCTGTGGCAGCAGCTGTGGCAGTGGCAGCACCTGTGGCAGCAGCTGTGGCAGTGGCAGTGGCAGCAGCTGTGGCAGCAGCTGTGGCAGTGGCAGCAGCTGTGGCAGCAGCTGTGGCAGTGGCATCAGCTGTGGCGGCAGCTGTGGCAGCAGCTGTGGCAGTGGCAGCAGCTGTGGCAGCAGCTGTGGCAGTGGCATCAGCTGTGGCAGCAGCTGTGGCAGCAGCTGTGGCAGTGGCAGCAGCTGTGGCAGCAGCTGTGGCAGTGGCAGCAGCTGTGGCAGCAGCTGTGGCAGCAGCTGTGGCAGTGGCAGCAGCTGTGGCAGCAGCTGTGGCAGTGGCAGCAGCTGTGGCAGCAGCTGTGGCAGTGGCAGTGGCAGCAGCTGTGGTAGCAGCTGTGGCAGTGGCAGCACCTGTGGCAGCAGCTGTGGCAGTGGCAGTGGCTGCGGCAGCAGCTGTGGCAGCAGCTGTGGCAGCAGCTGTGGCAGTGGCAGCACCTGTGGCAGCAGCTGTGGCAGTGGCAGTGGCAGCAGCTGTGGCAGCAGCTGTGGCAGTGGCAGCAGCTGTGGCAGCAGCTGTGGCAGCAGCTGTGGCAGCAGCTGTGGCAGCAGCTGTGGCAGTGGCAGCAGCTGTGGCAGCAGCTGTGGCAGTGGCAGCAGCTGTGGCAGCAGCTGTGGCAGCAGCTGTGGCAGCAGCTGTGGCAGTGGCAGCAGCTGTGGCAGCAGCTGTGGCAGTGGCAGCAGCTGTGGCAGCAGCTGTGGCAGCAGCTGTGGCAGTGGCAGCAGCTGTGGCAGCAGCTGTGGCAGCAGCTGTGGCAGCAGCTGTGGCAGTGGCAGTCGAGAGCAGAGGCCGTAACTACGATAGACGTTGTCAACGGTGGATGTGAAATTGTTCTGTACAAACGTGTGTGTGTGTGTGTGTGTGTGTGTGTGTGTGACTGTGTGTGTGTGTGTGTGTGTGTGTGTGTGACTGTGTGTGTGTGTGTGTGTGTGTGTGTGTGTGTGTGTGTGTGTGTGTGTGTGTGTGTGTGTGTGTGTGTGTGTGTGTGTGTGACTGTGTGTTGGTTAGTTGGGCGTGGCTCTGTCTGTCGATATACGTCTGTCTGTCTGTCCACCTCTCCCTCTCTCTATGGTCGCCTGTGGGATCGATATATTATATATTATATTAAGGGACGAACGTCATGCTCTGCAGCAGTGATCGCTTCTTCCTTGCATTGCATTTCATCGTTCACTTAAATAGTTTCTATATACGTCCTTAATTATAGGTAACCTCGAAACAGCGGTGTGTGTGTGTGTGTGTGTGTGGTTTCAATCGATGTCTAAGTATAGAAACCGTATAGTTTTGCTTTGTATGGGGTGAGGGGGAGGTTGAATCCCCACTAATTATGGGCTGTAGTAGGGTTTGTGTTGCGGCTTCTACACATCGTGCGTCCACGCCCCGTCACCCCCCCCTCAGTAACCATATCCACTGTTATAAGTCCCTGGGGAACGAAGTACTTCAGGGCATAAAAAATGACTATGATAATAATGATAATAGTAGTAGTAGTAGTAGTAGTAGTAGTAGTAGTAGTAGTAGTAGTAGTAGTAGTAGTAGTAGTAGTAGTAGTAGTAGTAGTAGTAGTAGTAGTAGTAATAATAAATAATAATAGTAATAGTAATAATAATAATATTAATAGTAATAATAATAATATTAATGGTAATAATAATAATAATAATAATAATAATAATAATAATAATAATAATAATAATAATAATAATAATAATAGTAATAATAAAAATAATATTAGTGATAATAAAAATAATAGTAATAATCAAAATAATAATAATAGTAATAATAAAAATAATATTAGTGATAATAAAAATAATAGTAATAATCAAAATAATAATAATAGTAATAATAAAAATAATATTAGTGATAATAAAAATAATAATAGTGATAATCCAGCGATTGGATGGTTTTAATCTGTTCTGAAATATTTTTTTAAGTCCCTGAGAGATCATACTGTTCCTTGGGACAAATAATAATAATAATAATAATGATACTAGTAATAATAATAATAATAATAATAATAATAATAATAATAATAATAATAATAATAATAATAATAATAATAATAATAATAATAATAAATAATAATAATAAAACAATCTTTAGGAACAATTTCTGGAACAATCTTTAGGCATTCATCTAAACCGGCATAAATGCGAATACCTCTCAGATGGCGAATGCAAGGATGATGTTCTTATCGGGGGGCACCATTGTTCAGAGGGAAAGCCCTGGACCGAGTACTGGAGAACCACAGCAACACGCTAGAGCTGGCGTTGAAAGTCAAGATCTTGCTTGTCTCGAAACACAAGGCGCTCTCATGCTACTACGATCTTGCTTTGGAGCGCCGAAACTTATGTACCTACTTCGTTCGGCCCCATGCTGGGGACACCCCCTATTGGACACGATCGACGCCCAGATGAGAAGTGGCCTTCAGAGGATTTTTAACATCGAACTCAATGACATTCAGTGGCTACAAGCCACATTGACTATTAGGGATGGCGGTCTCGGCGTGAGACGGGTCACGATGCTGGCTTCTTCAGCTTTTTTAGCGTCAGCTGCATCGACCAAGACTCTCAGGATGGCCATCCTTGACCGCGAAGAACTGCTGGATGTCTATACGAGAATGAAATCTACGAGGCTCGCAGTTCAACGTTGCCTGGAGATGAGGGGTCAGCACGGAATAAACAGAAGACATGGGACAGACCCTTGATCGACCAAGACAAGGCGATGGTGTGGTCCGCGACAAGGGCTGATACAGAAATTTTCGAAGGGGGGGCCAAAATTTTGGGTGTTGCCGGCGAAATTTTTTTTTTGACCGCTGAAAAAACTGATGACCTTTTTTTTTTTTTAGTCGTCGGCCAATTTTTCGGGGAAGACATACCATTTCAACCGCCGAAAAAACTGATGATCTTTTTTTTTTTTAGTCATCGGCCAATTTTTGGGGAAAAAGTACTTGTTGAAACCAAATGGGGGGGGCCACGTCCCATGCAATTTTTAAATGAGGGGGCCATGGCCGGATTGCCCCCCCCCTGGATCCGCCCTTGGTCCGCGAACAGCGACCCGCTCAACCGAGCCAGACTGGGAGCGAACTCAGCGCCTCACGCCGGGGACTGGCTATCCACCGTGCCAGTTGCATCGTGCGGTCTAGACCTTAGCAACGAGGCAATGCGGGTGGCGATCGGCCTACGCCTGGGTCTCAACCTGTGTGCCCCACATCAGTGCCAATGTGGCGAGACGACGGACCCCGGGGGCCACCATGGGCTGGTGTGCAAGAGATCGGAAGGCCGATCAAGCCGACACTTTGCTATGAACGACATCGTATGGAGATCACTCAAAAGAGCGGACATCCCGAGCTCAAAAGAATCCCCAGGGCTCCTTCGCACCGACGGTAAGAGGCCAGATGGGGCGACGCTCATTCGTGGGCTGGAGGAAAATACATGACCTGGGACGCAACCAGCATACATACTTGCGCCGTATCATACATAAATAAGTCAGCGACAACACCTGGGAGTGCCGCTGAACTGGCCGCCTCGCGCAAAATAGCAAAGTATGCAGAGCTCCCCGCAACACACAACTTCGTGCCAATAGCTTTAGAGACATTAGGTCCAATAAATTTGTCAGGTCGTGAGTTCCTTTTGGAATTAGGTCGTCGGCTGACTGAAGCCACGGGCGACCCTCAGGAGACCAAATATCTGTTTCAGCGCCTGTCCATCTGTACGCAGCGCTACAACGCAATAGCGTTTAGAGGGACCTTTATGCACGACACCGGGGACGAGGGTCCTAGATTCATAGTTGCATTTAGTACTCTTGGGAGTAGATGTTAGAATATGAAATTGTCTGTTTTACAATAAAGGAAGTTGTTTAATAATAATAATAGTAATAATAGTAATAATAGTAATAATAATAATAATAATAATAATAATAATAATAATAATAATAATAATAATAATAATAATAATAATAATAGTAATAATAATAATAATAATAATAATAATAATAATAATGATAATAATAATAATCGTTAACTAGCAACCCCCGTGGAGTCGATCTCTCATCCATTAGACAGGAAACGATATTGAACTGAAGTCTATCGGAAAA
>OX457038.1:76470576-76488756 GCA_949752735.1 Lumbricus terrestris | reverse complement strand
TCAATCAATCCATCCATCCATCCATCCATCCATCCATCCATCAATCCATCCATCCATCCATCCATCCATCCATCAATCCATCCATCAATCCATCCATCCATCCATCCATCCATCAATCCATCCATCAATCCATCCATCCATCCATCCATCAATCCATCCATCCATCCATCCATCCATCCATCCATCCATCCATCCATCCGTCCGTCCGTCAATCAATCCATCCATCCATCCATCCATCCATCCATCCATCCATCCATCCATCCATCCATCAATCCATCCATCCATCCATCCATCCATCCATCAATCCATCCATCAATCAATCGATCGATACCAATTCTTCTTCTTCTTCTTCTCTTATTTCATTAGGACATGGCGTCGTCATGCCAACGCATCAAGTTCCACACAAAGTTGTTACCATGACAACGGTCTCCAAGAAACGGAGACAACGCGCTGTCATCACAGCGTATACAAGCAGCACAACGTGAGTCGTCGTCGTTGTTCGTGTCGTCGTGTTGTCATAGCAACGGCGTCGCCTGAGCAGCGGTCGCCATGGCAGCCGGAAAGGGAAAGGGAAAGTTTCAGGACTTGTTGAAGTTCTTTCGTATCGATCACCCACAACGATACAGGAAATACAAGCACCAGGAACACAAACGGCAAGTCAATCAATCAATCAATCAATCAATCAATCAATCAATCAATCAATCAATCGATAGATCGATCGATCGATATAACAATGGATTTGTTCATAAAGACAGATAGACAGTGAGACATAAAGAAAGGTAAGGGAGAGAACAGCTGAATCGATCAATCGATCAATCAATCAATCCATAATTTTCTTTATTGAACAATCCAGTTGACAGGCCACAACCAGTGGCGGCGCTACGTCAGGGCATGGCAGGGCAAATGCCCTGGTAAAAAAGCCTTTGCCCTGGCTGTTGCCCTGGTCGTTGCCCTGCCAGATATTTTGCCCTGGGAGAATTTGTTCGGGCATATTGCTTCTTACTGTTCACGTCTGTCCGCTCTGTGGCAGGGCATAAGTTCTGGCAGGGCAAAATTCTGACAGGGCAAAAGTTCATGAAGATAACAAAATCTGGCAGGATAATTTTCTGGCAGGGCAAAAGTTCTGGCAGGGCAAAAATTCTGGCAGGGTAAAGACCGTAAAATTTTGGCGGGGCAAAAGTTGTGGGGCGCGGTGGAGTAGTGGTGGCGTCGTTGCCTTGGAGCCGGAAGGTTTCGGATTCGAATGCACCTCAAGCCGCCGCGTAGGGACCCTGAACAAGTCCTTCACTCGCAATTGCTTATGAGCTTCGGCGTGAAACTCCGATTCAGTGTCCACGCTAAAGTCGGGAGCACCTACGAGTAGAAATCTTGAAGGGCGCTATAACAAGTGTTCATACATGCATGCATAAGCTATCATAGGGTTTATAGGCGAGAGCCGTATTTTATTTGTAGCAACTCTGACCACATGCTAAAGTGATGATGAGTGACTCCACTGTTTGGCAGAGGCTATAATACATGTTTACGCACAATCATGACGTGCCTCTGTCACCATGCAGTATGATTTGGTACCGGCGTAAGCTGGGAAATAAAGGGCAAGTCCTGTGATACACTGGCCCTGTGTCCAGGACCTTGGGATTCGTCCATTGCCGGTTCAAAGGCCTATAAAAGGAGATTGAGCGCCTGACCAACTAAAGCCCAGGAACGACTCTACTTTACAGTTTACACAATGTCATGTAGACTATAGTAAAAGTCTTCAATTTACGCGTCTGTCTTCCGAATAATCTGAAAGACGATCAGAATGATGGCAGCAGAAGTTCTGAGCTTGCAAAGCAAAGCAAAGCGGGCGATGCTAGAGATCTGATGCATTTGCTGAATCAACTGTTCGTGATTTGTCAGTGCCAGTCCAAAACGTGGAGAAAGGAGAGCGGCGCCAGGATTTCAGTTTTGGGGGGCTCAAGTCTCCGGAGGAAATTTCCCATTTTCATCCGCCAAAATTTCTGATGACCTTTTTAATCTCCTGAAAACTTTTGGTATATATCTATAAAATTATATCGCTGTTGTTTCATACTCTTCTTCCTCTTCTTCCTCTTCTTCTTCTTTTTCTTTTTCTTCTTCTTCTTCTTCCTCCTCTTCCTCTTCCTCTTCCTCTTCCTTTTCCTCTTCCTCTTCTTCGAACTTCTTCTTCTTCCTTCTCCTGTCTTCTCCTCCTCCTCATTCTCCAACTCTTCCGTTTATCGTGTAATCCTCTCTTTCCAATCGACCGTACGGAAAATGATAGACGGATAATAAAGATGGAGGTGCAGGCGGAGAAGGAGGAAGAGGAGGAAGAGGAGGAGGAAGAAGAAGAGGAGGAGTAGTAAAATAAAAGGACAAGACGTTTTGCAATCGTATTGAACTGGACTTTTGATGTGTTGTAAATATTCGAACTCTAGTATAAATGTTGAACGCTGTTGCATATTCGTGCATATTAATTAAAAAGATTTGTGTTGAAAAAAATTTAAACTTTACTGTGTTCGTTCTTTCATACTTATTTAAATTGCTATATACACTAACAAGATTATCGCATGCCTATTGGATGCTGGGTAATAAGATTCTCGCTCGCCATCATCAAAGAATTCCGTTGGCCATAAAAGAAGTCATTAAAGGCGGCCGTTGGACATCAAAGGAATTCATTAGAGGCGCACGCAGGTCATTAAAAAGTCATTAGTAAGATCATTAAAGGCGGCCGTTGGACTTCAAAGAAGTCATTAAAGAAGTATGTTGGTCATAAAAGAAGTCATTAAAGATTTAGATCAAAGGAAGCCGTTGGACTTTATAGATCAAAGGAGATATTTATGGCTTGAGGCAATAAACGGCTGTGATGGGTCAATGCTTAGCGCTGATTGGCCACAGCTTTCCGAGGTTTCTCGTTTGATTGACAGCAGCTTTCCGAGGTTTTTCGTTTGATTGACAGGAAGTTGGGACACTGCTTAGCGCTGATTGGTCGGCGGATTATAGCGGCTGGCAGATTAGCATAATAGCCCGGCGGATTACGTAATAGCTCAGCGGATTAGCACAATAGCCCGGCTGTAGCGCGGCGGGCGGATTAGCGCGGCGGGCGGGTGGCTTAGCCTACTAGCCCATAGCCCATAGCCCAGCGGATTAGCCTACTAGCCCGGCTGTAGCGCGGCGGGCGGATTACGTAAGAGCCCATAGCCCGGCGGGCGGGTGGCTTAGCCTACTAGCCCATAGCCCATAGCCCAGCGGATTAGCCTACTAGCCCGGCTGTAGCGCGGCGGGCGGATTACGTAAGAGCCCATAGCCCGGCGGATTAGCCTACTAGCCCATAGCCCAGCGGCTTAGCACAATAGCCCATAGCCCATAGCCCATAGCCCAGCGGATTAGCACAATAGCCCATAGCCCGGCAGGTTACGTAATAGCCTAGCAGCCATGGGGGCGTGGCCTAATAGCCCGGCAGCCAAGGGGGCGGGGCCTAATAGCCTAGCAGCCAAGGGGGCGGGGCCTGGGATTAACGATAATCCCTCCATTGTCCTGTCAGATCCCTATATCCACTACTGTAGTAGGAAGAGGAGTAGGAGGACTAGGAGTAGGAGGAAGAGGAGGAGGAAAAGGAGGAAAAGGAGAAAGAGGAAGAGGAGAAGGAGGAAAAGGAAGAAGAGGAGGAAGAGGAGGAGAAGGTGTAAGAGTATGATTGTGTGAATCTTTCTCCAATGCAACGCCTCTCTTCGCAGACGGCAACGAGACCACACATCACAACACCCACACAACTTAATCCGTGTCTGTCTCTGTATCTGTCTCTCTCTGTCTATCTCTCCGTCCGTCCGTCTGTCCTCCTCTCTGTCTTTCTGTCTGTGTCTGTCTAAATCCGCCTGTATGTCTGCATCTGTCTGTCTGCATCTGTCTGTGTGCGTATGCTGCCATCTGTCTGTTGACCGACAGACCTAAAAATAGGACTCGCGTGATGACGTCAAGCATGATAGCTGCAGCGGCGACATGAGAAATGAGAAATTGATATTGCGCCAGGATGAAGGCGGAATGAGATGAAACTGCGTGACCGGACGATGATTCAGCGGATCATGCTGGAAGATAAAGGGAAAGAGGAGGCGGAGGCGGAGGAGGAGGAGGAGGGGAGGACGACAAGGAGGAGGGAGAGGACAAAAAGAGGGGGACAAGGAGGATAAATGAGGAGGAAGAACGTGTGGAGGAATGGGACGAGGAGGAGGAGTATTATTAGGAGGAAGAGCAGTCCCACCAGAAGATATCTTTCCGTCATATTATGTTTCCTGGACGGGAGGGATGGAGGAGGAGGAGGAGGAGGAGGAATAGGAGGAGGAGGTGTTGCCATAGCGACCGGTGGTCATTTCCGTTTCGACAGATTAGTCTAGAATCGTCAGTTTGGAGGTTAAACGGTTTTGTCCGTCCGTTCACTCATCAATTCTTCTTCTTCTTCTTCCATCCGTTCATCAATCTCTCTCCTTCATACTACTTTATCTGCTCCTCGTCCTCCTCGTCGTCGTCCTCCTCCTATTCCCTCTTTGTCCTCCTCGTCCTGCTCCTCCCTCTCCTGTCAACATTTTGTTGTGTTCTCCCCTTCTCCTGTCCTCGTCCTGGGAGTCCACACACATGCAACCATATTCGGTCTCTATACATCTCTTACGCAGGATTTTTTTCTTGTACGCACAGAAATTTTCGAAGGAGGAGCGAACAGGGAACATTTTTCGTTAGGTTGCCGAAAAAACTGATGACCTTTTTTTTTAGTCGTCAACCTAGAATTTCCCAAAAACATACCTTTTGGGTCATCGCGCTGTACGCACTACTTACGTATGTGCGTACGTCTGCGGGCGCCGCTGCATAGCGCTATAATTTCATATATAATATATATATATTTATATAATATGAAATTATAGCGCTATGCAGCGGCGCCCGCAGGCGTACGCACTTACGATGAATGAAGAACCGATGAATTTATGGAACCATCGGACGACACCAACAGCAACACCAATACAACACCAGCTGCTGTGGCAGCAGCTGTGGCAGCAGCTGTGGCAGTGGCAGCAGCTGTGGCAGCAGCTGTGGCAGTGGCAGCAGCTGTGGCAGCAGCTGTGGCAGTGGCAGCAGCTGTGGCAGCAGCTGTGGCAGTGGCAGCAGCTGTGTCAGTGGCAGCAGCTGTGGCAGCAGCTGTGGCAGTGGCAGCAGCTGTGGCAGTGGCAGCAGCTGTGGCAGCAGCTGTGGCAGTGGCAGCAGCTGTGGCAGCAGCTGTGGCAGTGGCAGCAGTGGCAGGGGCAACAGCTGTGGCAGCAGCTGTGACAGTGGCAGCAGCTGTGGCAGCAGCTGTGGCAGTGGCAGCAGTGGCAGGGGCAGCAGCTGTGGCAGCAGCTGTGACAGTGGCAGCAGCTGTGGCAGCAGCTGTGGCAGTGGCAGCAGCTGTGGCAGCAGCTGTGGCAGTGGCAGCAGCTGTGGCAGTGGCAGCAGCTGTGGCAGTGGCAGCAGCTGTGGCAGCAGCTGTGGCAGTGGCAGTGGCAGCAGCTGTGGCAGCAGCTGTGGCAGTGGCAGCACCTGTGGCAGCAACTGTGGCAGTGGCAGTGGCAGCAGCTGTGGCAGCAGCTGTGGCAGTGGCAGCAGCTGTGGCAGCAGCTGTGGCAGTGGCAGCAGCTGTGGCAGCAGCTGTGGCAGTGGCAGCAGCTGTGGCAGCAGCTGTGGCAGCAGCTGTGGCAGTGGCAGCAGCTGTGGCAGCAGCTGTGGCAGTGGCAGCAGCTGTGGCAGCAGCTGTGGCAGTGGCAGCAGCTGTGGCAGCAGCTGTGGCAGTGGCAGTCGAGAGCAGCGGCCGTAACTACGATAGACGTTGTCAACGGTGGATGTGAAATTATTCTGTACAAACGTGTGTGTGTGTGTGTGTGTGTGTGTGTGTGTGTGTGTGTGTGTGACTGTGTGTTGGTTAGTTGGGCGTGGCTCTGTCTGTCGATATACGTCTGTCTGTTTGTCCACCTCTCCCTCTCTCTACGGTCGCCTGTGGGATCGATATATTATATACTAGATGTGTAACCCGGCGTTGCCCGGGAAATTTAGGGTTTTAAACACCACTCCCTTATGGTACCCAACGTTGACCGCTAAATTTCGAGTTTTTGCCAACCCTCTACCCCACCCCGCTTCCCCAAAAAGCCAAACGTAACACGCCCCGCTAGGGAAATTATTACTGGGCTTGTATGACGTCATTCGGGCTGTAGACTCTTTTACTGAAGCTCGATACTGTTTACCAACGCGTGAGCGATGAAATCTGTTTTAAAACGCTTCTGTCTTAAAACGCTAATAACTGGAGTTCTAAAGTGAAATTTCGGGTTTTAAACACTTCCCCACTCTGGTACCCATCGTTGACTGCTAAATTTCAGGTTTTTGCCAACCCTCCACCCCACATCGCTTCTCCAAAAAGCCAAACGTAACCCGTCTCTGCGGGGCGCTACGGATATTATTACTGGGCGGGTATGACGTCATGCGGTGTAGACTCTTGAGTTACGCGCTTGTGTGATCAATTACTGATGAAATCTGTCTTAAAACGCTAATAATTTTTGTTTTGAACTGAATTAAAACCTGAAAATAGTCAATCTGACCTTATAATTTGGGTAAGAATCGATTTCAAAGTTTTTTTTAAACCGACGCTGTTTCATTTCCGAGCCTATTCTGCAGGGGAGAGTCAATTCTGTCAACAGCGTACAAATAAACAAACATATGGAATTTCTGCCTTATAATATAGATTATATTAAGGGACGAACGTCATGCTCTGCAGCAGTGATCGCTTCTTCCTTGCATTGCATTTCATCGTTCACTTAAATAGTTTCTATATACGTCCTTATTATAGGTAACCTCGAAACAGCGATCGTTCTACCCCACCCCACCCACCCCTCTTCGCGGTGTGTGTGTGTGTGTGTGTGTGTGTGTGTGTGTGTGTGTGGTTTCAATCGATGTCTAAGTATAGAAACCGTATAGTTTTGCTGTGTATGGGGTGAGGGGGAGGTTGAATCCCCACTAATTATGGGCTGTAGTAGGGTTTGTGTTGCGGCTTCTACACATCGTGCGTCCACGCCCCGCCATCCCCCTCAGTAACCATATCCACTGTTATAAGTCCCTGGGGAACGAAGTACTTCAGGGCATAAAAAATGACTATGATAATAATGATAATAGTAGTAGTAGTAGTAGTAGTAGTAGTAGTAGTAGTAGTAGTAGTAGTAGTAGTAGTAGTAGTAGTAGTAGTAGTAGTAGTAGTAGTAGTAGTAGTAGTAATAATAAATAATAATAGTAATAGTAATAATAATAATATTAATAGTAATAATAATAATATTAATGGTAATAATAATAATAATAATAATAATAATAATAATAATAATAATAATAATAATAGTAATAATAAAAATAATATTAGTGATAATAAAAATAATAGTAATAATAAAAATAATAATAATAGTAATAATAAAAATAATATTAGTGATAATAAAAATAATAATAGTGATAATCCAGCGATTGGATGGTTTTATTCTGTTCTTAAATATTTTCTTAAGTCCCTGAGAGATCATACTGTTCCTTGGGACAAATAATAATAATAATAATAATGATACTAGTAATAATAATAATAATAATAATAATAATAATAATAATAATAATAATAATAATAATAATAATAATAATAATAATAATAATTGTGATCTTCCACAATCACCCACGATTTTCCAGTCTCTTCTTCAGTTCTGCAGCGCAGCCTAGGCCTAACCTATTCACTGAACTGCGGTAGCTATGGCTAGGTTATAAGTGTCTAAAGTTCTTAAACTTGTTCACTTACAACAAAGATCAGTTTCTTGTATTTTCTTCTTCGATTTCCAACATTCGCAAACAACACAACAATGCATCAACGACGACAAACAATTCAATTGCACTACAGAAACGCCATCTTATTATATTATTACTCTAACGTCTTCTACACACGACTAGCACTCCTTCTACAACTTCCCTCACTCTCAGCGTACACTCTCTCTTCGGTCGCACTGTCCTTCTCTCTGTCTCTCTCTGTCCTTCTCGCTGTCTGTCTCTCTCTCTCTCTCCGGCGACGACGCGCCGCGGCACTTTCCCGCCACTCAGTCAGCTGGCCTGTCTGTCTGTACACTCAACAATTAGCTGACCTTGAGCTGGCCTATCCGTACGCTCAACAATTAGCTGATCACTATACGTTATACAAAATTAGCTCACATTACCTCTTTCCTTTCTTTTAAAGAGAGCTAATTATCTATAAAAATTAGCGAACGTACCTTAACTAAACAATGCAAACAGTCCAATATATATATAACATCATAAAATATCTTACGCTATAATCTAGATAAACAATCAGCTACTACATTCAATTTACCTTTCTTATAGTTCAACAGAATGTCAAAATTTTGCAATGATAATGACCATCTGACTAACTTAGCAAATTTCGACATTGATTCAGTCAAGTAAACTAAAGGATTATGGTCTGTAAACACATTAATCTTAGAACCAATAAGAATTTCTTTCAACTTATTTAAAGCCCATATGATTGCATAGGCTTCCTTCTCAATCGTCGCCCATCTCCTCTGGGTATCTGTCAGTTTCTAACTTATAAAGGAAACGGGACGTTCTATCCCTTCATTGTCCACCTGTGATAGGACAGCTCCCACAGCAAAATCACTGCTATCACAGTACAAATTAAAAGGTTTACCAACCTCAAACATATATAAAACCACATTTGACAAGACAATCTGTTTAAGTGAATCAAAGGATTTCTGATGTGCATCAGTCCAAACAATGTTCTCAGGTACTTTCTTGCTGGTTAAGTCTGTCAATGGTTTAGCAATTTCAGCAAAATTACAAATAAACTGTCTGTAAAACCCAAAAAATCCTAAGACCTGTTTCACTTCCTTCCTGGTTTCAGGTTTCTTCAAATTAATCAAACTGTCAATCCTATCTGGATTCATCATCTTCTTCCCTGATCCTATAAGGTGACCGATGAACTTCACCTCACTCTTACCAAACACACATTTCTTCAAGTTCAACGTTACATTATGCAGTCTAATTTGTTTCAAAAATAATTCCAAATGCCTTAAATGAATGTCCCAATCATTAGAATGCACTGCAATGTCATCAACATAAGGTTCAGTGAAATCATGTATCGGTTGCAAAATCATATTTATCGCTTTTACAAAAGTCCGTCCAGAGTTAATCATTCCAAAAGGAACACGCGTAAATTCGTACAGTCCATTATGTGTAACAAGCGCAGTCTTCCATTGATCACTCTTTTTCACAGGACAAGTCCAATAGGCACTGCGACAGTCCATAACGGAAATAAACTTGGATTTTCCGACTTTGCTCAAGACATCACTGACGATTGGCATAGGATATCTGCAGTTCTCAGTAAAAGAGTTAATGTATCTGTAGTCACAAGCCAATCTCAAGGATCCATCCTTCTTTTTGACAATGACAAGTGGACTTGCCATTCTGCTTGACGATGGTTGAATGATGTTTTCTTTCAGCATCTCTTGTATTTGTCTTTCCACTTCTGCCCGGTATATTAGTGGTATTCGATATGCCATGAATTCTTTTTCTCGAAAGTCTGGTTTCAACACCACTTCATGTTCTACTAATGTACATAGTCCCGGTTTGTCCGAAAATCTGTCTGCATAACGATTCAGTACATCAAGTAATTGTTTCTGCTGTTCGCTCGTAAGATGTCCAATTTGTTCATAATCCAATTGGAGTGATTTCTGTTTTGTCTCTGAATAGTCTTCCTTCAGCGGTATTTCTACCACTGATCCAAATTCGTCATCCTCTTCCACGATCAGACCACAAGACAATGTTCTCGTAATGAACTTCCTCATCTTGTTCGCATGAATAATCCGTCGACCGTTTTCATTCATGTCCACGAGATACGAATATTTGGATCTTCTTTGCAAGACAGTGCATGGACCATGCCATCGTGAGATCAGTTTATTGGTTGACGTTGGATACAACACGATGACGTTTTCTCCTGGTTCGAATTCTTTATCTTTTGCTCTTTTGTTATATTGACTGGCGTATTGTTTTTGCTTTTCTTCAGCACAGCTTTTTTTAATTTTTTTTATTGCTCCCAAGTCAATTGTACACAGTTCTTTTTTTTAAGCAGATCAGCATACTACAAATATGATAACAGAACATAAACAATTCAATGCAACTAACAGTTCATGGAAAACAAACGGAACCCCTGAAGGGAAAAAAATCCCGCTGGGTAGGGGCCCTACTTTCAAGATTAACCTTATAAGATGCTGGGAGATCAGCAATTAGGGCTGGAAGATTATATAAAAAAATTATAATGAACAAGTAATACAAAAAGAAAAAGAAAAGAGTAAACGACAGTTAACTTCTATATTCCTAGAGACATACTTCATTTTTTGCAATGTGTGCTTTGATTAATTGTTTAAAGTGGGAAAAGGGTTTTACAGTTCTAAAAGTAGCCGGTAAATTATTCCAGATTCGTGGACCTTGATATTTAATGGAGAATTTCCGTATGTTAGTTCTTGGATAAACACTTATGTATTCCCGATCAGTTCTAGTAAAATGAGTGTGTTTGACTGTAGGAAAGTAGTCTGTAAAGGCAGTAGGTAGTAGGTTGTTATTAAATTTATACATAAATTCCAGGGTTTGAGCTGTTCTTATTTGGGTTATATTTAAGAGATTTAGTTCTAAAAATAAAGACTTTGTATGGGCATTGTACGAAGACTTAGTAATAATTCTTATGGCCATCTTCTGGAGTGTTCTAAGACTGGACAAGTGGGTGTCATAGGTGGAAGTCCAGATGAAATTGCAGTATGTTAAGTAAGGATGAATTAATGTAGAATATAATTGTCGCAGAATATGTGGTGGAAGCAAATAAGATATTCTTCTGAGTATTCCTATGTTTTTTGAGATTTTCTTAGTGATTTCTAGGATATGTGTGTTCCATTTTAAATGTTGATCTATGTGAACTCCAAGGAATTTAGTTGATGAAACAGAAGGAATTATTGTGTCATCAATTAAAATTTCCCTCTTCGAATTTGGAATTAATTTTTTAGAGGTTCTAAATAAAATATAGTTAGTTTTTGACAAATTTAGTGACAACTTGTTAGCCCTAAACCAATCATTGGCTAGGGACAATTCCTCATTTACAAGTGATATTAGATGGTCATACGAAGCATGAGATATGAAGGCATTAGTATCGTCTGCAAAAAGGATGTAGTGTAGAAGAGTCGATGAGT
Organism: Lumbricus terrestris; assembly: GCA_949752735.1. Lineage (NCBI taxonomy): Eukaryota > Metazoa > Annelida > Clitellata > Crassiclitellata > Lumbricidae > Lumbricus > Lumbricus terrestris. The sequence continues at coordinate 76,477,486 of OX457038.1, read as the reverse complement.
TAGGTAGGTCATTGATGTAGATTAAAAATAACAGAGGCCCGAGTAGGCCTATGGATCCTTGAGGTACACCAAAGAAAATTAGTTTAAGATCAGAGAGGTTACCATTACACAGGACTTGTTGATAACGACTGTTCAAATAGCTTTTAAACCAGTCCAGAGCTAAATCCCTTATTCCATAGTGTTCTAATTTTGCAGTAAGAATTTTGTGGTCGACAGTATCAAAAGCTTTAGCAAGGTCTAAAAAAATACCGATAGAGAATTCATTATTGTCCATAGCTTTAGATATTTTATCTTGTATGTCAAGAAGGGACATGGACGTAGAATGTCCCGGTTGAAATCCGTGCTGAAGTGGACACAAGAGTTTACTGTGCGTTATAAAGGAAAAAAGTCTATTGTACATTGCCCTTTCAAAAAATTTAGAAAAGAAATTTAGTACTGATACTGGTCTATAATTAGAAATTTCCGATTTACTGCCTTGTTTATGTATTGGAGTTATCTTTGCCATTTTAATTTCAATTGGTACCAATCCAGTTCTGAACGAACAGTTAATTAGTTCAGCAAGTGGCACTGCAAAAAAATCCATTAATGGGGATAATATTTTTGGGTCAAGTTCATCTGGTCCGGAGCTATGAGTAATTTTTAACGTCTTATTAATAGATAAAATTTCCTGGGTGTCAGTTGGCAGAATAACAATGGAATTCAGTGATGATGGAGGCATGAAGTTGTGAAATGGTTTAGTGGCTTGGGGAATTTTAATTGATAATGATTTTGGCAGTTCTATAAAGTAATTGTTAAATTTTTCAGCTATAAGTTTGGGGTCTTCAATTGTGGCTTCATTAATCTTTAATTCCTTGATTATGGAAGTTTTTTCTTGATTACTTATAATAGATTTAATTATTTGCCAAGTTTTCTTTAAATCACTGCTATTCTTACTAAATTCTTCCGCATAGTACTGCCGTTCTATCTCCGTACGAATTATTTTGAATTTATTTCGATATTTTATAAAGTTCTCCTTATTCATTACAGTAGGATTCTTAATATATTTTATATATAGTTTTTCTTTCTTTTTAACCGATTTCATTAGACCAGAAGTCATCCAGGGATGCCGAAAAGTATCTTTTTTCAGTATTTGCTTTGCTTTTAAAGGAAAGGCCAGGTCATAATATAATTTAATGATGTTTATAAAAGATGAGTAAGCTAGATCAGTATTATTCTCTTTACACTGCATGATTACAGGATTCCAGTCAGCATTAGATATTAAGGTATTAAATTTAGCAATCGTCTCTGGTGTTATAGTTCTAACTAACTCTGATTTTGTTGCATTGACATATAAATGGGGTTCGTTATGTAACCAGGTAATTATGGGTAGATGGTCAGATATGTCGCTTATTAATATAGCGGAGTTAGTCACCATATCAGCAGAGTTAGTAAAGATATTATCAATAAGGGTACTAGTTGTCATGGTGATTCTGGTTGGATGGTGAATTAAAGGGATAAGGTGATGATGAGCAGACATGCTTTCCATAAAAGCTTGGGTAGGGGTATGAGAATCTAGGGCTAATAAATCAATATTATAATCACCAATTAGAAATAGTCGCTTATTCCTGTGTCTTTTGTCAGTTAAAGAATCAATTAGCAGGTCAAAGTCAGTGTTAAAAGTATTCAAATTACCACTCGGTGGTCTATATATAGCACCTAGCAGAATATCCTTATTTTTTATACTGTAGGTTTATAAATATGCTTTCATACAGATCTGAAGGACATGGATTGGCCATCCTAGTATAGTCAATACCATTCTTGATAAAGAAGCCCACTCCCCCACCCCCTCCCTCAACTCTATTCTCATAGACAAAACTATAACCGGTGAATGTCAAGGCCTTTTCCATGTCTGCTCTTAAATTCTTCAAATACTTTGCCGGTTGAACTCCAATGTTCGATGGTAAATTTATCTCTTTGGTCCAGCTTTCTTTAAGAATGGTTAGTGGCCCTCTCGGCAACTTTCCATAGACCAGCAGATACGGTGCCACTCCTGTAGTTGCATTAGGCACTTCTCTCAATGCCCAGACTGTAAATGGTATGATTTTATGCCACTGTCTCGGATTTTCCACAATGACATGATGAACCATCTTCTTGAACGTTTGATTCCATCTCTCCACTAATCCGGCCGCTTCTGGATGTCCTGGCGAATCGAATCGAGGACAACACCCCATCAATTTCAGAAATTCTCTCGTTAGACTGGCTGTAAAATTCGTTCCTCTATCACTCGTTATCACTGACGGAACTCCCACATCCATGAACAACTTCATCAGAGCTTCGCATACAGCCGTAGCAGTCAATGACTTCATCAAAAAGATTGTCGGCCATCTTGTACATGAGTCTACGATGCACAAGCAATACTTATGCCCTGCTGCTGACGTCGGTTCGATTGGTCCTACGACGTCCATTGTCATTCTTCTGAACGGCACATCCTCCCTTGGTATTGGCGTAATCGGTACTCGATCCATCACCAAACTTCGTGCTTTCAACTGACACTTCTCACAAGACTTGCAGAATTTCACCACATCTCTACGCATCCTTGGCCACACAAAGGACAATTTGATACGTTCTCTTGTCTTCTCTTCTCCCAAGTGTCCGCCAAATACTGACTCGTGTGCCAATTCCATCACCTGAATTCTTCTTTCCTTCGGCAACACCAACTGATACACCAACTGATCCAACATTTGATGCTTCTTATACATCAACCCATTCACTACACTAAACTCTGATCCTTTGTCTTCAGCTATCTTCCACCACGACTTCAGTGACTCGTCATTTCTCTGCTGCTCTTCAAATTTCTTTGCGTCTGCCAATTGTCTTTCATCACTCGTATTCTCGGCAAACAAATCTCTCATACTCGTGTCCATTTCACTATCACTTCCAGAATCATCATAATCATCACGTTCACATGCAACCATCTCTTCTTCAATTTCATTGCTCCCGGATGTTACTCCTTCTTCTTCTTCTTCTTGAACGCTTTGTTCATCATCGCTTTCTGTGTCATCGTCTAGCAAACTTTCATTTAGCTGTTCCTCTTCTCCTTCTTCCACTTCTCTTCTCCGACTTTGTGCTCTCGTAGTCACATTCGCTTGCAATTCTCCTTGCAATACACTCACTGGTGGAACCTCTTTCAGTTCTGCAATTATTTCTGGATGCAGCAAGAACTTTTCTTTGTTATCTTTGCACAAGACTGCTGGAATGCTGGCACATACCAAGGTTAAATATGGCGCGATATTTACTCCCTTGTCCTTCAAATCTCCTCCTTCGTGTACGTTATGACCACTCATCCGCACTTCTATTTTCACCAACTTAGCTGGAATGGGTTCTCCAGCCACACATTGCAAATGTACTCTGCCAATTTCTTCTACTGTCGCTCCTTTCAATAATTCCTCATTGATTACTGGAATCTCAGTACCAGAGTCAATCAGCGCTTTGACTTGCACGGGACGACAACTGTCATCATTTCCACGTATTTCTACATCTACATGCTGTAGTAAGGACTTCTTCGTACGTTGACACTGATCTTTACTTTCTGTTTCTCGACAAGTATCCGTAACGGGAGCAGATTTTACTACTTCTCTCTGTATAGTAAACTGAGGCGTACACTTCATTACTGACTTCACTTCCGTTTCGCGGTTGTCTTGTCCTTCCAGCTGATTAGGTGCATTCATTACTTGGATCTGATTTACTCTGAGATTTTCTGCACTTCGAGTAAATCTATTTCTCAGATTTGTCATTCTTGGTGGTGCTTGACAATCCTTTATCAAATGTCGGTCTGACTGACAATTATGGCAACGTTTCCTCACAATACCTCTGTGTTCAGTGCTCTCCCGCCTGTAATTGTACGGAATTGTTGCATTGCTTTCTCTTTGGCGTCCCATCACTGGAATTCGACTGTATATTTGTCTGTCACCCGTTGCTTCTCTTCTATCTTGACCAAACTGTCTTCCAGGAACACTATCTTTCCTTACTTCATTACTTCTGGCTTGGCTTCCTGTTTCTTTGTTACTACTATTCCACCTGGTTTGCTTCGAACTATTACCCCATGCTTCATATTTCGGTTTGTCTTGAAACATTAGACCAATTCGATTGTTCACATGTATGTCTGCGAGATCTGCAACATTACTAGCTTCCAAGCATTCAGTACCCTCCTTTGCTAGTACAAACTGTAGTGGACCCGGTGGTAGACATTCTTTCAACTTATCCGCCACCAACAGATCAAATAACTTCTCATAGTCTTTGCCCACTCGCCTACTTCTGACATAATAGTTCAACAGATTCTTCAATCTTGCTGTAAACATAGTGTATGTCTCTTCTGCCGTTTTCTTCGCATCTACAAATCGTGATCGATATTCTCTCGCTGTCAATTTGAATTCTTTCAGTAAATGTTCTTTCACTATGTCGTAATTGTCTAGATCATCAAAAGACAATCGGTTTAACACCGTTCTCGCTCTTGGTGTCATTAGTGGCAACAGCAATTTGACCCAAAACTGCTTTTCCACCGTAAAACTGTTGAATGCATTCTCAACTGTCTCAAAATATAATGGCACCTCCATCATATCATATGGCATCTTAGGTAACACGTGTTTCATTGCATCACCTATCTTCTTAATCTTAGACACCATTGTCTCACTTTCTCGGATCCTATTTCGTTCTAACTCCTCACGGCTTCTTCTTTCGTCTTCATTTCGTTCCCTCAGTCTATTTTGATCTTCTTCCCTACGCAGTTCTTCTTGTTCTATCTTCTGCTGCAACAATTCTAACTGCTTTCTGCGTTCCTCCTTTTCAATAGCCATTTCTCGGAGCTGAGCTTCCTTAAGAGTGAGTTTCTTTTGTTCTAAATGTACTTGTTCTTCCCTTTCTCGTTCCGCTTTTTCCAAATTTTCTTTCTCCATATTCAATTCTTCCTGTCGAATCTCTTCGGCTCTTTGTAATTCTGCCAAACGCATGGTTTCTTTGACTTCCTCGCGAGCCTTTTGCTCTTCAATCTGTTGTTTCCGTATTTCTTCATCACTTTTCCTTGCCCTCTCGTATTCTATCATCAATTCCATTCTTCTTCGTTCAGCTTCGTCACGATCTCTTTTCAGTTGTTCTAACTGAAGCTGGAACTGCTGCTTCTGCATCTCTATCTCTTCTTGTCTCATCCTTTCTGCTTGTTCTGCTCTTACTTTTTCCTCTAGTCGAATCTTTTCTGCTCGTTCAATCCCTTCTTGTCTCATCTTTTCTGCTTTTGCCGCTCTTTCGTTCTCTTCTTGTCTCCGTTCTTTCTCTTCTTGTCTCCGCTCTTTCTCTTCTTGTCTCCGCTGCTCTTCTTTCTCTTTCTCCTCCTGTCTCCGTTTCTCCTCTTTCTCTTTCTCTTCTTGTTTCCGTTCTGTCTCTTCTTGTCTCCGTTGCTCTTCTTTCTCTTTCTCCTCTTGTCTACGTTTCTCCTCTTTCTCTTTCTCTTCTTGTCTCCGTTGCTCCTCTTTCTCTTTCTCTTCTTGTCCCCGTTGTTCCTCCCTCATCATCATAAATTGCATCAACGCCTCCATAGACATAGCCTGTGGTTTCTCCTCAACACCAGTAAATAACTGCGCTGTGGGTGGTGCTATCGCTTCTTCTTTAAGCCAAACCTCTGCTAAAGCTCTCATCAAATTTTCCCTTGACATCTCTTCGACTTCTTCGACGTCTAGACCAGCTTCGATTAATAATTTTATTATTCTATCAGAAGACATCTTTTTTATACTAGCTTGTTTTTGTTCTGTAAGTTTCTCCATCTTACTTCTTTGCTTCAAATGATTTCCGTGAAGAAATCGAGGGAGTGGCTATGATTGCTGTGATTGGTTGACTTTAATTCTTATTGCTTGTTTATTCAAGGAGCGAGTTTTGTATACCTCTCTCTGGCGTTGCGTTGTCGTAATGTCGTTCGTATGCCCGTTGTATCTTCTCACCAGTTGTTCGGATGCTCGGAATGCTTCTCCGGTTGATCAAATGCTCAGTCTCCTTCTCCCGTGTGGTCGGCTTCTCGTAATGATTTGAAATCCACTGTCCGTAGCTTGGACTAAAAATCCACCGTTCGTAAATATCCCTCCGTCCGTAACTTGGATACAAAATCCCACCGTCCGTAACTTGGATTGACAATATCCCAACGTCCGTAACTTGGATTGACTATCCCACCGTCCGTAACTTGGATACGATATCCCACCGTCCGTAACTTGGATACGATAACCCGCCGCTGCCACCAAATGTGATCTTCCACAATCACCCACGATTTTCCAGTCTCTTCTTCAGTTCTGCAGCGCAGCCTAGGCCTAACCTATTCACTGAACTGCGGTAGCTATGGCTAGGTTATAAGTGTCTAAAGTTCTTAAACTTGTTCACTTACAACAAAGATCAGTTTCTTGTATTTTCTTCTTCGATTTCCAACATTCGCAAACAACACAACAATGCATCAACGACGACAAACAATTCAATTGCACTACAGAAACGCCATCTTATTATATTATTACTCTAACGTCTTCTACACACGACTAGCACTCCTTCTACAACTTCCCTCACTCTCAGCGTACACTCTCTCTTCGGTTGCACTGTCCTTCTCTCTGTCTCTCTCTGTCCTTCTCGCTGTCTGTCTCTCTCTCTCTCTCTCTCCGGCGACGACGCGCCGCGGCACTTTCCCGCCACTCAGTCAGCTGGCCTGTCTGTCTGTACACTCAACAATTAGCTGACCTTGAGCTGGCCTATCCGTACGCTCAACAATTAGCTGATCACTATACGTTATACAAAATTAGCTCACATAATAATAATAATAATAAATAATAATAAAACAATCTCTAGGAACAATTTCTGGAACAATCTTTAGGCATTCATCTAAACCGGCATAAATGCGAATACCTCT
>OX457038.1:76433076-76465576 GCA_949752735.1 Lumbricus terrestris | reverse complement strand
ACCACCGATGTTACAATCCGAGGTCACCCCGCCGAGGTTACCACTGGATGTTACAGTCCGAGGTCACCGCCGTGGTCACCACCCAATGTCACAGTCCGAGGTTACCCGGCCGTGGTCTCCACCGGATGTTACAGTCCGAGGTTACCCCGCCGTGGTCTCCACCCGATGTCACAGTCCGAGGTTACCCGGCCGTGGTTACCACCCGATGTTGCAGCCCGAGGGTATACCCTCAGCCGAGGAAAGCGGTCGTGGTTACGATCTGGAAGAAAGCAAACACAGCTGGATGAGAAATTCCTATTATTCTGGCCACGTCGTCTGTGTTGTTGGTTGAAGGGTTGAAGGGTCGCCTGGCAAACAGACTCACCGCTTCTTCAATGCTCCTCCGTCAATACTGTTAGTAGGCAGAGGGCGTGTCTTGATTGACAGTTGGTTAGAGGACGGAGTGTGGTCAATTATTATACAGTCTGATGTATTACTATTATTATTATTCCTCTTTCAATCTGGTCTTCTTTCTTTCTCTTTCTTTCTTTCTCTTCTTCTTTTCTTTTTTTCTTATTTTTTCCTTCTTTTTCGTCTTCTTCCTCTTCCTCTTCCAGTTTTGTTGTTCACTGTCTGTTAACAGCTAGCAGCTGTCTGTCTGTCTTGCTACCAGAGAGATAATAATTGTCTCTTCCACCTATCACCCCGACGACACCTCGTCATAAGTGACTGAACCTCTGGCCACACTCTACTCACACGTCTGTCTGGGTCTGTCTCGGTCTGTCTGTATGTCTGTCTGTCTGTTTGGTTCTGTCTCACTCTCAACTGTCTGTGTCTTTCTGTGAGTCTCAATATCTGACCGTATCTTCAAAAGTCGTATCTCTGTCTGTAGGCATCTGTCCCCGTCCCAGCTTCTGGCCATTCTGTCTGCCCGTGTGTGTCTGCTTGTCTGTCTGCTTCTGTCTGTCTACGTCTCTGTCCATCGATCTCTGTTTCTGTCTGCTTATCGTCTTGCATGTCTGTCTGCCTATGTCTCTTTGCCTGTCTGGTTGCCTGCGAGTCCCTCCGTCTGTCCCTTCGTCTGTCCCTCCGTCTGTCCCTCCGTTTATACTTGCACTTGCTATAGCGCCCTTCAAGCACGCTACTCAGAGGCGCTCCCGACTGCAAAGCGGACACTGCATCGGAGTTTCACGCCAAAGCGCTGAGCAATTGCGAGTGAAGGACTTGCCCAAGGTCCCTACGCGGCGACTTGAGGAGGATTCGAACCTCGAACCTTCCGGCTTCAAGGCAACGACGCCACCACTACACCACCGCGCCACACCGTCTGTCCCTCCGTCTGTCCCTCTGTCCCTTCGTCTCTCTCCCTCTGTCTGTCTCTCTGGCTATCGTTATATTTCTTTGCAATCGCACGGGCGGTGATTGAAGACACGCTGCCTGCCGTAATAATCGTATTTCTTTTCTTCTCCTCTTAAACTGATCAAAGATGGATTCAACGGAAACAGATAAGTCGAAATAAAATGCGCTAGCCTACATCAGTTTACGTTCTGAACGCAAAAGATTTCCTCCATCCCGTTGACGAGATTTCTAGCGAAATTTCTCATATTTTGGTCTTTTTAACAATCTCGACTAATAACATTATTTTCCTTTTAAGAAGAAAGACAACAATAAAAGCGAATTAAATGAAGCGAATTAAATGCATCAAATTGCATGGATCCTCTATTTTGATTTACGTCTTGGTTTCAGGTCATTTACAAAGTTAGCAGCAGATGGATGCTACGTAATCGACGACGAGAAACAACATCAGCAGCAGCAGCAGCAGCAGCAGGGAACCAGCGTCGCCGTCTCAAGAACCGGAAGTCATGAGTCGACAGCAGCCGCGACCCCCTTTGACCTGCAGCAGCAGCATGCGACGCAGAAGGTCGTCATCAACGTGAGTGGTCTTCGATTCGAGACGCAGCTAAGGACCCTCGACCGATTCCCCGAGACCCTCCTTGGAGACCCACTGAAGCGCAACATCTACTACGACTCTCTTCGCAACGAATACTTCTTCGACCGCAACCGTCCCTGCTTCGACGCCATCCTATACTTCTACCAGAGCGGTGGGAGGCTCAGACGGCCGGTCAACGTCCCGTTCGACGTCTTCTCCGACGAGGTGAGGTTCTACGAGCTGGGTGAGGAGGCGATCGAGAAGTTCCGCGAGGATGAAGGGTTCGTGAAGGAGGTCGTCAAGCCACTTCCGGTCAATAGATACAAGAGAGCTGTGTGGCTGCTGCTCGAGTATCCGGAGAGTTCGATAGCAGCGAGGATTCTAGCGATCGTGTCTGTCGTCGTAATTCTATTGTCTGTCGTAGTCTTTTGTCTTGAGACCCTCCCCGAATTGAAGCACTACCGTCTCGTTAACCATCCGACCGTGACGAGGATTAACTCGAGCGGAACGGCGTCGACCGTTGAGGAAGATGAACTCCCGAAATTCACTGAACCGTTCTTTGTGATCGAGACGATTTGCATCGTTTGGTTTACGACGGAATTGATCATCCGCTTCGCCTCCTGTCCTGACCCTTTGACCTTCTTCAAGAACATCATGAACATCATCGATCTGATGGCCATCATTCCGTACTTCATCACCCTCGGCACCCTCTTCGTTGAACACAACCGATCCAGCAACCAAGCCATGTCATTGGCCATCCTCCGGGTCATCCGCCTCGTTCGAGTCTTCCGGATCTTCAAGCTTTCGCGCCACTCGAAGGGACTCCAGATCCTCGGGCAGACGATCCGAGCGAGCATGCGCGAACTGGCTTTGCTCATCTTCTTCCTCTTCATCTGCGTCGTCCTCTTCTCCAGCGCAGTCTACTTCGCCGAGGCTGACTCCGCACACACGCACTTCCACAGCATACCAGACGCCTTCTGGTGGGCCGTGGTTACTATGACTACGGTGGGGTACGGAGACATGCGTCCCATCAGCCCCCTGGGGAAGCTGGTGGGGTCGTTGTGTGCCATTGCAGGGGTCCTCACGATCGCCCTCCCCGTTCCAGTCATTGTCTCCAACTTCAATTACTTCTACCATCGCGAGTCAGATGCCGATGATCGCGAGGAATACGATCACGTCAACAGCGGAATCAATCCTCACGAGAGGAACGAGGACGATGGGGATGAGGAGGATGAGGAGGATGAGGAGGGTGATGGGGTAAGGAGGGTGAGGGGTGTCGACGGGTTCTACACGAGGAGGGGTTCGTCATCATCTCGTGAACTGGTGGCTGCAGTTGAGACACTCAACGAACCCCTCATCTCGTCTGGATCGTCGAACGCTAGAGACAAACTTCTCATCATCCAACACAACAACAACGCCATCTCATCCTCCTCTTCCAACTCCGTTTCCACTTCCGCTGTCGTCAGGCAGGCGGGTCACGTGACCGGAAACAGCATCGACATACAATTGCAGTTCGATGACTAATAACTGTATGTTGTACGCGTTGATTGTTATGCGTTGAATCGTCAACGTTGAACCGTTGAATGCAATGAAACCTTCCCGAGTAGGCCTATAGTTCACCTGATGAGCCAAAGAGCTTCTCATGCTAACATCTATAATTGCCATGGAGGAATTATTGGCCAGCATTATTATGATGCCGCTAAACGAAGTTGTAAAGTGTAGCATGTGGATATATCGCAGTTTAAAACAACGATAAAAATTTAGATTACTCTTCAGTTTCAAAGTACTCCAGCATTTCAAAAGATAAAACGTCAAAATTCCAGAGTTTAAAAGATAAAATCTGGATTTTCAGAGGAAGGTTTTGAATGAAGATTGTTATTGCTGCGGAGTTGCAAAGCATGAAGAACGAGAATAGTTAGTCAAAGATCTACAATTGTCTTTGTTACAACGAGAGAATGAATTATTATTGTTCACCTGCGTCTAACAATAGGCTGCATGTAATTAGCGAATGCAACAATCCAGGTGCAGCTGGAAACAATTAATTAGCGACACAAAGACGATAAAGAATATTTAATGGAGTAAGAGAAGTGGAGAAGGAGGGAGGGAACTGGCCTAGTTAGCCACACCGGCAAGCGAGAGCGGCATACGTCTGTTGGTTGCAACGGACTGCGGTTCAAGCCCCATCATCATCATCGTCGTCGTCGTCATCATCATCATCATCAAGGCGAAGGGAGCAGAATGAGGACGAAGAGAAAAAGACAATGGGGAAGGAAGAATAGTAAGGAGATGTGAGAGAATGAGGAAAGAAAAAAAAACAAGGGGAACGGAAGAAGAAAGGAAAGGAGATGAGTGAAGAAAGAATCAATCAAACAAATATAATTATTGATCTTTCTCTTCGATCTTCTTACTCCGAAAAACTTTACCTTCTTCACTTTTTTACGAATTAGTTTTCTAAATAGGTTTCCATGTCGCAAAATACATCGACCACAATCTGTAGAAGAAGGAGGAAGAGAAGAAGAAGGAGACTGAGGAAGAGGAGAAGGAATAGAAGGAGGAAGCGGAGGAGGAGAAGAAGGGGGGAAGAGGAGGAGGATTCGGAGGAAGTGGGTCGTGAACGGAAAGATGAGATGCAGCTGACCGATGATGAGTCGGATTATCTGACAAGACTCAACTACGGCCAGCAATATTAAAAAAAATGAGAGATTCTGATTGGAGGATATGACGGGAGCAAGACAGGGGAGGGGGAAACGAGGAGCAGGACAACGACGTGGAGAAAGAGGAGCTACACAAATAGAAGGAAGAGGAGGAGGAAGAGGATGGGGGGGAAGGTGAAACCGAAAGATTAAAGGATCAGCTTTAAAAGCAAGTCAACAAATTTAATGTCGTCTGCGTTGGAGATTTTTATGCAACGCTTTTCTACATTAAAAGCAGACTCAGTTTTTTTCTTCATATTATCAGAAAACCTTTCGATTCATTGACTATCTACATGACAATCTACATCATGCATTGGTGTGCAGCTCATGCAATACATAAGAATATTATATATATATTCAATATATATTTATGCAATATTCATACATACTGTACATGTATGCAAATGCCTGCAAACATGCACACACACACACGTACACATTCAGTGGGTCACTATAATAAAATTTATTTTATAGTATTAGTTATGTATTTATTTATTTATTTATTGTGATCTCAATTACAAGAGAAAATGAGACACATCGTTGCATGAACTGAACTTGCATCACAGACATATGCACAGATCAAGACAGAACCACTGCATAGATATAGACAGACAGACAGACAGAGAAATCCAGAGATAGGAAGAGACAGGATGCCACTGAGAAAGGCAGATAGAACTCGGATGTTGGGGTCCCCCCTCAGTGCAATATAGAATGAAAGGACCAACAGAATTGACAAAAACCTTAACCTTAACTTAGGGTAGAAAGAAACAATGTCCATTGTTCTTTGTCATCAGGTCACGGTTCAATGCATCTCTCAATGTCATACCAAATTATTTTCTCATGTCCAATTCGTTTATATTGAATATCCAACAAAGTCTACGTCTGCCTTTCTTTCTCCTTCCAACAAATCCTTATGCAGCGCAATCGCAATGAGTCAGCCCATCATCAGTGGAGACCATGTCGGACTTGTAATTATTATTATTCTAATGTAGGCTGCGACTCACTCGACCAATGTCTTCTCGAATGGTTCCAACCAATTCGCATTAAAACGATCAAAGTCTTAAGTGGAATTCGGTTGAATACATCATCCATCTTTATTGCATAAACAACAAAATTCATTACAACATATCATCAGAATTTCAAATGTCGCCTAATATAACAATTGAAAACTAACAAATAGGTCGAAACCACAAATTGCAGTTTAACAAAGATAAAGCATTGTCGTCATCATCATCATCATCATCATCATCATCATCATCATCATCATCATCATACATGCAGAAAACTTGCAGCAGTTCAAAGTTCAATGATCCAGACAGCAACGCAGCAGCAGCAGCACGTGTAGAGATTTACAGTTCAACATTTCGAATAGCATCAACTAAACAACTAATTCAATATTAGAGCAACAACAAAAGACACATTAATACTCATAATTAACTAATTAATTGCAACATCGTACGATGATGACAAATTCTGAAATAGACGACTAAACATCATAAGAACGGAGTAATTGTAGAACTTTGCAAACCATGATCTTACACACTTGAAGCTAATTTCCCTTTTTTTCTCTACAATATCCAACATTAATAATGATGCTGCCTCAACAAATGACGGTCTATGCGTCAGGCGAAATATAAGCGCTCAATATAAATAAATACTTATAGCATTCATTCACGGCGTGAAGTCATCCTCATCACGACTGTACACAATACCTAATCCATCGCATCAAGTCTGTTTCACCAATTTCAACCTGCCTAATACAATTCAACTTAAATAAAACATCTGACCAGTTTGAAGTACAGCTGGAACAAATTTCAACATCACATGATGTAACACATGTTCAACATTCATAAATTTAACACATGTTAAGCATTCATAAATTTAACACATGTTAGGCATTCATAAATTTAAAAATAAATATGCAACATTCATAAATTCAAACATGTTCAGCATTCATAAATTTGCTCATTTGAAAAATCACAAATTACAGTACAACTGTAAAACTGCTTTTGCTCTCTTTCTAGAGTTGAAAAATGCGCACACAAGACAGAACATAGATGGCTTCATCGATGAGCAATTGTGCGTAAAGCATTTGCTGCTGGTCTCTACACAGAGTCGAGTGTCTCACTTATGCTCTCTACGTTACATGTCGAATGTCTTGCGTCCATTTCGCTACTGTCCCCTAAATTAGTTTGAACGAGAGCAGATGGATTTGACCAGCAACAGCTGCGATAGAATTCAATCAGACTTTTCAATAGTTACTCCTAAACTTTGACTAAAATTGAACCACCAGACAATTATAATCATATATTATCCAGTAAATAAAGACACAGGCACATATTATTTATAGAGACAGAAGCAGAAGCTGGTAGAGAGATAAAATTTAGAGACAGAGGTTGGTAGAGAGATGTAACAGAATAACGAAAGGAATTCCTTTAAATTGGTCAAAACCGACGGACAAGAAAGACGAAAACATTGCAGACAATGAGAAGAAGAAGAACTTTTCACTCGCGAGATTTAATGAAGTCAGAATTTGATTAATTAAATCTTCGAGAGACATAAATTGTGGACAGAGGCATTTGCTCTGCCAGCATATTTCCATGGGATGGAGGAATCCATATGGGCGACTCTACATGTACATGGGTCCACATGGGGCTATCTGGACATACTGGCAGGATGGTAGAATTAAACTAAGCCTATAGAGGACAATTCCCCTGTAATCAATCAGCCACAAGCCTGGCTTTGATAATTCAGCAACAGCGGTAGAGATATGCAGACCCTGAGGCACTTTTGTTGCAAATTCACTCACAAGGCAAGCTCTTCTCATTCCTTAAACTGATTCATTGCACCAACCATTGAATTATTTCCAAACTGAATTTCCTAGCAATGAACTTGGTTTTATACCATAACATCTCAACCAGTTCCATTCGAAAACTCTGTATATCAACACAACTCTCACAATAACGAATAGCAAATCTAAAATTGCGATGAAAAACTAATGAAGATGATGAAGCCAATGAGAGATCATCTCATTCGCTATTTTAAAGACAGAACCCAATGATTAAAAATATTTCGTCATAGCTATATATCGCAAACACACGATGACTGTAGAAAAATAGAATCCAAAAAGAGGATTAAAACCTGGAATGGTACCACACAAATTGAATCAACCCCAACTGTTCAGGAGCTAAAAAGAAATTGTAATTAAAGTTCTGTACATTAATACGATGCCATGGATCATTTGTGCTGAGGAGGGTAGAGGTTGTCAGTGTCTGTACTTTTGCAATGTTCAATCAAATTTATGGCTATATAAAGCATACAAAAATTAGTCTGCTACTGACAATGCTATATTATAAACTGTCATAATTACATAAGCCACAAGGTCCATTGCAATTATAAACCATGCTGGACTGCGTAACTATTCAAAAAATCCAATTCAAACGAACATGTTTGAACGAAACAATATTATATAATATATATATTTATTATACTTAATTACTTATAAATAATTATAGCATTCTAACCAATCGGCCACATTGACTTTGATAATCAAGCAAGCAGATATGCATGACCAGGCACTTTGGTGCAAATTCACCCACAACAAAACTCTCAACATTCAATCATTAAATGGGTTTAGTGCACCAACCTCTGAATTTTCAAACTGATATCTCATAGCAATAGACTCAGTTTTAAACGATAACCTCATATTGTGGGTGCATCATTCGTGATAACATGCATTGTTTATATTACAAGGAAGTACAAACATTAACCAAAGAATACTTAATGTCTCTGAACTCAACTCTGCTTTCCTCCGAGATAAAATTAAATGACGGCCACAACCATCTATCGAATCTAAATTGCACTCATTCGCTCGTCATGCTCAACTCAACCAACTACTTGCGGTAAACAAGTTAATACATCACTCTGTAACTACTCGCTTACACATCTCACGCGGACAAAATAGTAATAATAATATCTGATAATAATAATAAAGAGAAATTGTTATAAGAAAAAAACGTCATAATAATCGCCATAAACACTCTGCAATCAATTTCCACTTTCTCCGTTTGCTTCCATCTGTTTGTCTTGTTTGCTTTGCTTGTCTGTCTGTCTCTTTGTGCCTCTATCTCTCTCTCTCTCTCTCTGTTGTCCAATAAGAGAAAGCCAATGAATAGATGGATAATGACAGACAACGCTCAACAAACCTTTTAAGACAGAACAAAATTACGGCCGGAATAACCACCTCACGATGAACCTCTTTAACATCCAGCAAATGCCGTTAATTGAAGGTTGAAATCTCTACACAGCTCTCTCAAATGAATAAGCATTAACTTGACCAGCAAAGAAAAACCGGCAGTGATAGTTACAATCATAGCAAATTCTGGTTTAAATACAGAGCCATCTATGTACAAGAAAGGCAGAGGTCTCAGCTTTTCAATGTGAAAAATATACATCAACAAGGAAAATGATTTCCTGAATTCAACACTAAAATATCTGCTGCACAAGAGAAAAATTATAGAAAAGAAGAATTAAAAAGAAGAATTGAAATGAAGATTTGAAAAGGAGATTTGAAATTAAGAATTCAAATGAAGAATTGAGGAGGAAACAAATTGAAGAGAAAAATCTGAGAAGAACTGAAAGAAGAATTGTAGAGAAGAACTGAAGAGAAGAATTGAAGAGAAGATACAGAAGAGAAGAATTGTAGAGAAGAACTGAAGAGAAGAATTGAAGAGAAGATACAGAAGAGAAGAATTGTAGAGAAGAACTGAAGAGAAGAATTGAAGAGAAGATACAGAAGAGAAGAATTGTAGAGAAGAACTGAAGAGAAGAATTGAAGAGAAGATACAGAAGAGAAGAATTGTAGAGAAGAACTGAAGAGAAGAATTGAAGAGAAGATACAGAAGAGAAGAATTGTAGAGAAGAACTGAAGAGAAGAATTGAAGAGAAGATACAGAAGAGAAGAATTGTAGAGAAGAACTGAAGAGAAGAATTGAAGAGAAGATACAGAAGAGAAGAATTGTAGAGAAGAACTGAAGAGAAGAATTGAAGAGAAGATACAGAAGAGAAGAATTGTAGAGAAGAACTGAAGAGAAGAATTGAAGAGAAGATACAGAAGAGAAGAATTGTAGAGAAGAACTGAAGAGAAGAATTGAAGAGAAGATACAGAAGAGAAGAATTGTAGAGAAGAACTGAAGAGAAGAATTGAAGAGAAGATACAGAAGAGAAGAATTGAAGAGAAGATACAGAAGAGAAGAATTGTAGAGAGTGGAGAAATCGCAGCCACTACCAGCATCAACATCAAACTCTAAGGCATCATTGAAAATAACGATGGAAACGATTTATTTACTGAATTTCTGAGAAGCACAACTTATACGCTAAATAAATCCGAGTAATACAAACAAACACATCTAACGGTAGAATTGAAAACATTTATACAGCGCCATGCCACCTGAAGAGATATCTCCACGATGCATTATGACAAAACAGGATCTCAACAGACACAAACATACAGAAGCACAAATAGACGTAGAATTTAACTAAAGTACATTGTCAAATCTCGCAAGTGGAAAATTGTGCAGTTGGTCAATACAACAATATATCGCCATACTTTTCTTTTTTCTGTCTCTCTAGTCTTTTGCTTCTTTGTCCCTCTGGTCCTTTGCTTCTTTGTCCCTCTGGTCCCTTGCTTCTTTGTTCCTCTGGTCCTTTGCTTCTTTGTCCCTCTGGTCCTTTGCTTCTTTGCCCCTCTGGTCCCTTTTATATTCACCCCCTTTGGTCCTCTCTCTGTTTGCGTTTGTCTGGTCCTCTGTATCGTTATCTGTCTATGTCCATTGTGCAAAGTATCACATAACTGACAACACTAAGCCACATGTCGCTATGAATCAACTTCTTTTCTTAGATTTGGCAGACGGGTGGGTGATGGGGGGGAGGGATGAGTGGCCAATTCTTTCCTTCACTGTCTCGTCATCCTATCGACAGTGTATGGTGAGTCTCTCATAATAGTTGAGTTGGTCAGAAGGGGGGGGGCAGATAGACGAGATATCTTAAAACAAACTTCAAATGCTTCATCTCGTCAACGACGACAGTTGAGCAAATTAACCAAAACTGACGATAAAAACAAACCCAAGAGATCCTGCCATCAATAATGTTAACCGGTCAATTTAATCAGTTTAAACTAATTTCTCATGAATAATTTAGGAAATCACAAAGTTCATAGCAACCAAAAAGTCTGATTGACAAAAGAACATTCGAAAGCTAAATCTAATCATGATGGCCAAACAAATTGTTGCAGAAAAGAAGACATGAAACGTCAGATTTGATTGAGATTTGATTCAAGACATTACGGTCAACTGTGTATCAAGTCATCAAGAGAAACATAGTTCAACCGAAAGCTGAGCAACAAAACACAGAGAATAAAAGAAGAGAAAAACTTGCTTTTGAGCATAAAACGAAACGACGCTCAACCACGGATGAAATTGATCAGAAATTCACTGACTTTCAAGAGTCACATGTAAGAGTTTTACAAAGCGTCACATGTAAGAATTTTACATGTTGTGAAAACAGTTCTGGAATGTGGCTTGTAACTCCAAGTAAAATCCTGAGAGCAATAGATATGAAAACTACCTAATAGTGCTCGGCATAAATTTACAAACATCTTTCCCATCTGACAGAGTATTTTTCTGGATTATCACACAAACAAGAACATTGATAGACGTCAACAGTCAGCCAAGTCAGTAAGTTACCAATTCATAATTGTAAATAAATTCAAAATATCTTTGGTAGGAAATCTTAACATTGATATAAAAGCAGTCAACTGAAAAATTGACAAACTTAATCTTTGGTGAATCTATTATTGACAGAATTCATTTATCATGCTCCACAATCTAAACGTCTAAACATTAATCGGTGGTGCCGAGCAAAATTGTGAATGAAAGGCTTGCTTAAGAAGGTCTCTAAAACAGGGAAAACTTGACCCTCTACTCTCAGACCATATGCCCTCCTACTATCTGCCCTTCTACCATCTGCCCTTCGACCCTCTGCCCTCCGACCATCTGAATATCATACCCCGTTGTGGTTTTCACTAATGTTTAAACGTCGATGGAAAAACTTCCTCAGTATGTCATTGATTTCCAAGCTAAATGTAATAAAACAATTTGCCACTTCAACAAAATGCATAAAATCCATCAACAATGACAAAGATGCCGACCTAGCAGCACATTTACAATTGAATAATATTGCTAAATGCTACAGGTCCACCGTCCACGTAAAATGTTGTTCATTGGAGAAACACGAACCACAAAACATGAAAACAATGACTTAAAATCCAAATCTAACATCATCCACATATTCCTCTGAATAATCAAGAGACGTAGTTTCACTAAATCATGGAAACACCAGCTGCGTCCAAACGCTATAAATAATTAACGGCACATGTTGTATATATATCCTATTGTGGTTTACATCAGTTTTCTAGCGCTTGCATTAAGCTGTCTAGATCTGCAATGCCACCATGATAATCGCCAAACTGTGATTCCAAGGCACTGAAACAAGAAGCCGACTGAACTCCAAGAAGGAACTCACGATCTATGGACAAACTGATATCGGAAAGGTCGTTGCTTGGAAATGCCTCCAGGCAAGAGCAGTCAATATCGGCGAAATTATCGTGCTCACCAGAGGAGAGTGCCACAAGTGTTTTCGTCAGACCGTTCTCCACTTTTCCATGAGATGACGTTGACTCGAGCGCAGTTGTCGTCGGCAGATGAGCATGTGCGAGTAACCCGGCGCTTGGAGTCGACGACGACGGCAGATATGTGCTGAGCATGATCAGTGAAGAAGGTTCATCATTCGTTTCATCAACCGCCATCCCGGAATCTTTTCCCAAACTGGAAGCTTGTTCGTTTGCATCACTGCCTGGACCAGTTCTTTCCTCCTCCGAGAGGAAGACGGCAACTGGAGCGTTCTGTAGACAGAACAACGTCTCCAGTTGGCTGTCAAACGCATCCTCCTCCTCTATCGTCTTCTCCACCTCCTCCTCTTCCTCCTCCACCACAGCTTCATTTGCATACGATGCTTCTCGGTGGAGTTCTTCTGCGATGCGATGCAGAGTTTTGACGATGAGCAGCGATCGCCATAGCGACGGCTCAACCGGTTTCGCTGAACTCATCTGCAGTTTTCCGATGGAGATGTTAAAGACGAGACTTCGCGCTTCGGAATAGCTCGTCGTCACATTCGACTCCTCAAACTTTCGCTTCATTCTTGAGCTGAAAGAAAATCAACGATCACAAATGATTAGATAGAATCGGTATATCACGAGTAAAAGAGACGCAGAACTCCTGATGACACAATAAGCTGTGCTAACACTTCATATAAATGGCCATCTTAAGACCAGCCTAAAGCAATGCTATCCATTTTCTTTAGTGTATGAACAATATTTAATCGGACAACTTCTACATTTTGCATTACATTATGGCTAGTCGCAGCGCTCTGCTGTAGCAATTGCATGGGCGCAATTTTTTTTACAATTGGCTACATTTGTGGTGTCAACCAGCATCCCCGAAACCCGAATCCCCCAAAAGCTAAAAAAAATACACAAATGCCCAATTTTCTGAAAAGAGCTTTATAAATAATAGAAAGCGGTCGACCTACGAAAATTATTCAAAGTTAAATTCAATGCATAAAGTGTTAAGTGTTGCTGATAACAGTTGGGTAAAAGTCTAGAACGGCTCAGTAGCACGTAAATAGTATGGCCATCACAGATATAGGCAGAATAGAGCGGTCTCTTTCCAGCCCTATGACCTACCTCGATCGATAGCCAAATGTTTATGCAAAAGTTAGTAAGTCAATCATTGATTAGAAATTTTTTTCTTTAACATCGAACGATCCACAGTTGACAAACCGGTTACAGTGTACAGTTATGCAATTGAAACAATTCACAAGAACGCAGATTACAGAAGACATAAATCTTAACTTGGCCTACTAGCAGAACAGACAGCCTGCAATACACGGCGCTAATAGTAACCTACAAAGCAAGTCCGCCCAACGGGAGCTCGAACTCGTTACCTCTCGCTCTCTGTGCCAGCGTGTTATCCATTGCGCTACCGCCCCTCCGAAAATTGTCAGAATATATTCAAGAATATATTCAGAATATAGTCTCCATGGGCGAATTTATTCTGAAGCAGATTCCCGCGCAGTAGGTCTATCTGTGTCGGTATAGTCTCCAAAGGGGGGGGCTTTTAAGAAGCAACCCTGTCATGCGACACCGGCACTGTCCATAGGTAGATTTTGCTGTATTCTTTAGCTTATTCAAGCGTATTAATATTTCTGAAAATATACCTTTTCATGGTATTTTTACAATTAGCTGACTTACTTTCGCGGAAACATTGGGCTATCTATCGCCGTAAGTGAGACCGCTCTATTCTGCCCTTATCTGTGGCCACTATATTGCTTAGTTGCTACTGAGCCGTTCTATACCTCTACCCACAGTTTAGCGTTTAAAAATCATCAGGTTTGTGAAAATCAATCTCGGGTGTCCGGTCAAAATTCGTTTTCGGAGATTTGGGTTCCGGGGAATCGGGTCGAGTCCAAATTTTGACGGAAGTTAAATTCTGCTTCTTCATCGTATCTTCCAACTACATCGCGAGAAACACGTCTAACATGAGGCAGAGGTCGCGAATAAGCTGTTGCTATGCACTCAGCTTTAGAGACGCGCTTTATAAATTTGGAGCTTACTATTACGTTTCGTCACATTCGGGAAATCTGGTTTCGGCGATTCTGGTATATACACCTCCTTCCCCCACAGGTGCCACTGATCTAATCGACCAATGTATTCATAAGAAGCTGGATGACTAACCGTTTTAGTTGTCTGTATTAAAAATACCAAAATACTTTATTTGTAAATAAATATTAATTCTTCTTTACATAAGCATGAACATAAAACGAAATTAAATACTCTAAGAAATTTCCACACATTCATACTACGCAGCCATCTTGTAAACTAATACGGAACCAAGTTTGCACAAAATGATGATTGTGCTTTATTATTATTATAGCCCAATGATCTAGCAACAGCCCTCTGAGATTGAGATAATAAAAATTATGACTTGTGTGTAATGTAAATCTTCGAGAATTTCTCAGCGCCCACAAAAGCCACGTCAGGAAGACCAGCTTATTCACCGGTGCTATATCAAAATCAAGTCCGCAATAGCCAGAGCTGCCGTTTTCGTTCCGGTGCCAGGTCAAAATCCGAGGATGTCAGGCCGATTATTTAAGCCACTAATAATAATAACAATCAATAGGCCTAGGCCTATTCGTAAGCTGACATAGATGCAAATTGTATTAAAAAATTGCAGTAGGCTAATTCATTCATTCTGAAATTTATATAGCGCCCTTCAAGAAACAATACTCATAGGCGCTCCCGACTCCAGCACTTCCAAATAGAACAGTTTTAAGTTTCGCAAGGAAGGATCCTGGTAGTGTTCCAGTGTGTTACAGGTGCGTAGCTCAAAAGGAAGCTCTCGGAGGTAAATAATATTATAACTGGGGTGAGGACCTGATAACATCGCCATACCAGAGCAGCTATAACTTTAACTCAATAAGCTGGGGAATAGGGATCATAACATACATGTATATATTTCGTTTATTCGTGAAAATTAAGTTGACAGACCGCAACTTAGCCTTATTAGGGTAGGCTACGTGAAGAAACTGTAAAAATGGACTTAACCATACTATTAGCCTAATAGTGTGGCGGTTTTGCTTAAGTTGACTCTGCTGTGCGAGATATTATTTTCGTTTTGTTCTTCTTTCTTGTGGTGCTATTAATAGCTGCTTCGCATCGCTTCGTTTGCATCGCTTCGCTTGCATCGCTTCGCTTGCATCGCTTCGCGCGGCTTGCATCGCTTCGCTTGCATCGCTTCGCTTGCATCGCTTCGGCTTGCATCGCCTCGCTTGCATCGCTTCGCTTCGGCTTGCATCGCTTCGCTTGCATCGCTTCGCTTCGCTTGCATCGCTTCGCTTGCATCGCTTCGCTTCGGCTTGCATCGCTTCGCTTCGGCTTGCATCGCCTCGCTTGCATCGCTTCGATTGCATCGCTTCGCTTGCATCGCTTCGGCTTGCATCGCCTCGCTTGCATCGCTTCGCTTGCATCGCTTCGCTTGCATCGCTTCGGCTTGCATCGCTTCGCTTGCATCGCTTGGCATGGTATATAAGGATGTCAGCGCGCAGTCAGTCAGTCACCGAGAGAGTCACCGAGGAAGAACCCGTCGTCAGTCGAGTCCAGAAGTACGAGGAGAGGCCAGACAGTCGTCATCGTCACGGAGAGCAGTCCAGAAGACACCGAGTCAGCCGTGATCCAGTCGTGAGGAGTCGTCGATCCGCAGCATCCTCGGCGGACACTTCCTCGTCGGTCCGCTTCCTCGGCGGAGGCACCCTCATCCGTCCGCAGCATCCTCGGCGGACACTTCCTCGTCGGTCCGCTTCCTCGGCGGAGGCACCCTCATCCATCCGCAGCATCCTCGGCGGACGCACCCTCATCCGTCCGCAGCATCCTCGGCGGAGGCACCCTCATCCGTCCGCAGCATCCTCGGCGGACGCACCCTCATCCGTCCGCAGCATCCTCGGCGGACGCATCCTCATCCGTCCGCAGCATCCTCGGCGGACGCATCCTCATCCGTCCGCAGCATCCTCGGCGGGCGTGCCTCGTCGGTCCGCTGCATCCTCGGCGGACGCTTCCTCGTCGGTCCGCTTCCTCGGCGGACGCATCCTCATCCGTCCGCAGCATCCTCGGCGGACGTGCCTCGTCGGTCCGCTGCATCCTCGGCGGACGCTTCCTCGTCGGTCCGCTTCCTCGGCGGACGCATCCTCATCCGTCCGCAGCATCCTCGGCGGACGTGCCTCGTCGGTCCGCTGCATCCTCGGCGGACGCTTCCTCGTCGGTCCGCTTCCTCGGCGGACGCATCCTCATCCGTCCGCAGCATCCTCGGCGGACGTGCCTCGTCAGTCCGCATCCTCGTCGTTACGCATCCTCGTCAGTCCGCATCCTCGTCGGCGGACGTCCGCCCCATCTTCAGCCTTCGCGCAGCGGACGTGCCTCGTCAGTCTGCGTCCTCGTCTGTCCTCTCGTACCCCCCTTTCTCGAACAGTTTACAGTTGGACGCACCGCCTCGCCAGTATTGTTGACGGTATGACGGTATAGCTGTATACACTTTTTTACACTGCAGAAGTGAACTGCTCAGTTTTATTGTTTGTCGAAGAAAACCGATGATAACTGGAGAAACAAGTCTTGGGTTCTTTCTTCAGTTACAGCCTCGGACAGACCGTCCGAGCCGAGTTCAGCGGACATTGTCAAAGCATCAGGGTGGGCCATCCTGGGAACTTAATCGACCCTGAGCTTCGTCGCGGAGGAACCCTATAAGTCTGGGGTGATCCGTAACAATAGTTTTCACAAAGCTGCGATTGAGACATTAATTGTGTCCTGGGCATGACGTTATACTGCATCCATCCTCCGCCACCACCACATGGAACCAACAACGTCCCTGCGCCGGTCCTAGTTCAGGGGCCAGTGACTGCTCTGCCTACGGGCTTCCGAAATTTCTATTGTCTGCAGTCTTGTGGTCAGGATTTTGACCAGAGCATTAGCTTTTTTCCGACCACATAGCTTATATTTCATGCACTTGCTTCATGCACACACGTGACCTTCGCCCTATGCCCGATTTTAAACCACATCTACAATAGCCACGTCCATGGTCGATGCCAAATTAGATTACTGTAATGCACTTTTCCTCAAAATAGATAATCAAAACAAACCACTCCCAGTCAATTGAGAATGCCATTGCCCGTGCTGTATCCAACC
Organism: Lumbricus terrestris; assembly: GCA_949752735.1. Taxonomy (NCBI): domain Eukaryota; kingdom Metazoa; phylum Annelida; class Clitellata; order Crassiclitellata; family Lumbricidae; genus Lumbricus; species Lumbricus terrestris. Next base: position 76,448,130 of record OX457038.1, on the reverse strand, counting down.
CTCCCCCAGACCACCAAATCACTCCTGTCCTCAAATCTCTCCTCTGGCACAAAATTTCTGAACGAATAGAATATAAAGTCCTATCACTCAACTACAGCGCACTTCAATCCTCTCAAGTGCTGTACTCAAGGGTATACGCGGGTATACGGCGTATGCTCACCTCCGGGAAAAAACGACAGCGTATATTCACCTCAAGAAACGAGGGTACACGCGGGTATACAGCGTATATATACCCACCTCAGTAAGACCAAGTGGGTACACGCAGGCAAAAATCGCGAATTGCGAAGGCGAAAAATCATGAAAATAGAGGGCTTTACGCTGCTTGACAGCTTTTCAGGGCGAAAAATCACGAAATCACGATCAAAGACTTTTTCAAAAAGGTCGTCAGAAATTTCGATGATTAACAAAAAAGGGCGTCAGAAAACGTCAGAATTTTTTGGCCCCAAAAAGTCGATTTTTTTCGGCGTCAGCGTGTACTCACCTCATAAGTTCTGAGTACAACCCTGCTCTCAACCTTCCTATCTCCGTCAGTTGTTCACTGTCCAACCACTCCGTTTAACCCGTTCACCTTCCCCCCACGACTCTGCTCCGCCCTCCCATCACCTTGTCACTTAAATTTTCAATCGCTCCATAGTAATAGGCCTATATCTGTCCTGTATCCTTGGAATAATCTCTCCCCCCCGCTTAGAGACAAACATCTGAATCATCTTACGAACTCGCCGAAGTCCCACGACTTGCAATCTCTCCACAGGTACGTATTTCACTTAAAACTGGAAAAAATTGTTTTTTACAAAATCATATTCTGATTCCCCTATTTTCTCCACTTTCCTCGCCATTTCAACCATAAGCATCATCCACCTTAGCCGACCGCCTGTCTGCCGTGCCTGCCTGACTCTTGGCTTTCCCCATAGCTTGCATCCTGTGCAAACTCTCCTATTCGCACATGTATATTTCGCACAAACCATTGCTGTCCAACTTCACTTTCTTGCATGCTCAACAGTAACGACAGTAAGCTTATGTGTCCGTTTCTTAAAAGATTAAAAAAAATAATTTTCTGATAAATGTAATTTTCTAAAATTACAAATTCGGACTGTTTTGAGTTTCTAACAAATTTCTTAATCCAGTACAGAAATATACATCACACAAGTGACACAGCGAATTTCTGCTTTCTGTGCTTTTCCCAGTTGATGTTGATGGCTCATCGTCTTCTATAATAAGTCTTTTGTGTGCTGGCGCTTTTCCACGTTCTATAGCCTCTTTGTCTTCAGCATATGACCACCCGCAATCACCACATCAGTACAGTCCGCAAAAGATAATGTGAAATGCTTATAATTATGAATGACATACAAAATTACACACAAAAACTTAAAATAAATGAAACTGAAATTATACTTGAAAACATAAAATAATTTAAACCGAAATTATAAAGGTAGCCTACCAGAAAACAAGATTTCGATAAACTGTTGTTCAAACATGGGTTCCTATCATATCTAGATTCTTCGAAGCTCGTTTCTCAAGTGAGAATTCATAAATCCATCATCCATTCTGAGAGGCCATCGTGGATCTAGTTCGTTCGTTGCTCTCTGCAGTTCCGAATCTGATATAGGCTATTTCCATCGATAAAATCTATAATTTACACAAAACGCATAAGTTAATTGGATATAATAAAGAAAACCAAAGCGAAAACAGAAGTCGATAACCTAAATGATTAAAATCTAAAAATCTGAATAATTGACTTTGAAATATTTGTAAGAGAAAAAGTCGTTCTCTGTGTAAATATTCTGATGAAATAATAATGCACAATTCAATGGGGGGAATGGGGCAAGCAAGCGTCTCAAATAGCCTCTGCTACCCAAATGTCCAACCGCGCCACCTTCGCGTGGTCCCCCCTGTTTTAACAAAGGGCGTGGTGGGCGACCGAGCAATCGCCGGTATATGCGATGCCCACATGGGCGAAGAAACCGAAGGACGGACGATAGAAGATATCGACGCTGGGAGATGGTGTCTCCTTAAAAACACCGGGAGAAAGGCAACGGGAAACCATCTCCCTAAAATTCCCAAGTTAAATGAATGACGAATCCACATATAGAAGCTAACAGCGTGAACGATTCAAACCGGTTACCGGGGAGAGTCGCGCTCGGCAGGGGAGGGGCCAAGGCCTCCTTGGTCGTAAGCAAGCGAAAACCTGGCAAAAAGGAGGAAAAACAAAAACAATCGACAAAAGGAAAGAACAAATGTAGGGAAAAGGCACATGTAAGAATTGGAACATGGAATATTAGAACGATGAGGAAAACTGGTAAACTGGCAAATGTTATTGCAGAAATGAGGAGGGCGAAGCTGGATGTGTTAGGACTGGCAGAGACGAGATGGAAAGAGGATGGAGATTTCGCTAGTGATGGAATTAGAATCATACACACGGCAGGAACAGCGGGACAAAGCGGTGTGGCCGTAATGTTAGAAAAAGAGGTAGCAAAAGCGGTGACAAGAGTAGAGAGGCATGGAAGTAGGATAATAGAGGTGACAATAAAGGCTGAACCAATGGATATGGTGATAATTCAGGTGTACATGCCGACAGCAAGCCATCCAGAAGAGGAAATAGATGAAATGTACGAAAAACTGGAGGAGATACTGGAAAGGATCAAGGGAACAGAATACACAGTAATAATGGGAGATTGGAATGCGGTTGTTGGGGAGGGAGAAGAAGGGATATGCATCGGAAAATATGGACTGGGGAAGAGGAACAACAGTGGAGAAAAACTGGCAGAATTCTGTGAAAGGAAAAAGATGATGATAACAAATACTTGGTTCCAGCATGAAAAAAAGAAGAAGGTACACATGGAAGGCACCAGGAGACACAGCGAGATATCAACTTGACTACATATTGGTACAATCAAGATACAGAAACAGTGTAAAGAACTCAAGATCAATGCCCGGAGCGGATGCAGATACGGACCACAATCTGGTCGTCATGAATATTCAAGCAAAACTCAAATTCATGAAAAGGAAAAAGAAAAACAGGAAAAGATGGAATAAAAAGAACTTGAAAGAAAAGAGCAAAGAACTAGCAGAGAGAATAGAAGAAAACCTAAAAGAGAATGAGGGATCATCAATAGAGGAAAGATGGAAAGGATTAAAAGAGGCCATCATAAAGAGTGCCAACGACATCATAGGAATAGAGGAGTCTGCACCAGCAAGGAAACCATGGATAACAGAAGAGATGATAATGGAAATGGAAGAACGAAGAAAATGGAAGCACCAAAGTACAGAAGAAGCAAAGAAAGAATATAGAAGACTAAACAACAAATTGAGGAGAACAACGGAGGAGGCTAGGGAAAAATGGTGGGAGGAACAATGCAAAGAGATAGAAGAACTACAACAAAAAGGAATGGATAGTATGGTATACAACAAAGTGAAGAATCTATCAAGGAAAAAGGGGATAGGAGGAGGAATAGAGATTAGAGATAAACAAGGCAAGATGCTAAGTGAAATTGGAGAAGTTAAAAATCGGTGGAAAGAATACATAGAGGAACTATATAAGGATGAAAACGCCAATGGAACAGAAGAAGAAGGGAGAATGGATATAGAAGAGCAGATAGGGGAAGCAAAGGAAGATATTGGCCCGGAACTGCTAGAAGAGGAAGTAAGAACAGCGATAAAAGAACTGAAAAATGACAAAACAGAAGGGTATGATGATATACCAGCTGAGATGTTGAAGAGCCTGGATGAGAAAGCAATGAAGGCAATAATCAAAATATGCCAGGAGATATACACATCAGGAATTTGGCCGGAAGACTACCTACATTCCATCATGGTACCAATCAAAAAGAAGCCAAACGCAACTAGATGTGAGGACCACCGCACTATCAGTCTCATTACACATGCGTCAAAGATTTTGATCAGAATCCTAACAAAAAGGTTACAAGCAAAAACAGATGCAATACATGAGATAGGAGATGATCAGTTCGGGTTTAGGAAAGGCATGGGAACTAGAGATGCAATTGGGTCACTGAGAGTAATAACAGAAAGAAGTTGCGAAATAGGAAAGGATGTATACATATGTTTTGTAGACTATGAAAAGGCGTTCGACAGAGTGGACTGGAAGAGACTGATGAAGGCATTGAGAAGAGTTGGCGTGGACTGGAGAGATAGAAGACTGATAGGCAATCTGTATATGGGACAAAAAGTACAGATAAGGATAGAGGGTGAATATTCTGAACAAGGAAAGGTAGGAAGGGGGGTAAGACAGGGATGCCCACTTTCACCGCTACTGTTCAACATATATATAGAGGAGATAATCAAGGAGGCATTGGAGGAACTGGAGGAAGGGATAAAAGTGGGAGGAATGTGGATCAGGGCATTAAGATTCGCAGACGATCAAGCAATGATGGCAAAAAGTCAGGAAGGGTTACAAACAATGATGGACCGGCTGAATACAACATCAAAAGAATACGGAATGAAAATCAACATAAAGAAAACAAAGGTTATGAGAATAAGCAAAGGAGAGCAGAAGGCAGTTAAAATATTCATAGATGGAGAAGAATTAGAACAAGTCAAGGAATTTGCGTATCTCGGCAGTACGATTACGGAAGATGCTAGATGCCACAGAGAAATACAACGAAGGATTGTACTAGGAAAAGATGCATTTGAAAAGAGGAAAGAGCTACTGAGAAGAGGAATCAATAAGGAGCTGAAAAAGAAAATGATAAAAACCTTAGTATGGAGTGTGATGTTATATGGATCAGAGACATGGACTATGCGAATGGAAGACATCAAGAGAATTGAAGCATTTGAAATGTGGTTATGGAGAAGGATAGAAAGAATCAGCTGGAGGGATCATATCAGCAATGAGGAGGTATTGAGAAGAGTCGGAGAAAAGAGAGCGATGATACACACAATTAGAGAAAGACAAAGAAGATGGATCGGGCACACACTCAGAGGAGACTCGATGCTGCGAACAATCATAGAGGGGAAAATGGATGGAAAAAGAACAAGAGGCAGACCAAGACAAAAACTGTTAGACTGGATGATGAAAGATGGCTACCAGAAGCTGAAAATGAAAGCGCAGAACAGAGAAGATTGGAGACGTCAAACATTCGAACCTGCCTAAGGGCAGAGCACGAAAAGAAGAAGAAGAATTCAACCCACTTATTGCTTTTCTATGTTCCAATTTCGAAGCTTCTTCTTGCTCGTGGGTTGTTGCATTCCGTAGCAACTCCTCATCTGATGAATCGGCAGTCAGCCACTCTGAAAATATAAAACGTTGTATGTACAAGTTCCATACTCAGAAAAATGTTATTCTGTTGAAATATTTATTATTCCTTCGTTGTAGAAAATGAAAGAAATATGAGAACACTTTGCACTTCTACATGCTCCAAATTCATCATCATTTTCAGTTCTAAGATTGAAAAGTTTGTCAATAATAAATACCTTTTCAACATCCTTTTCAAGCTCTTCCGGGTTCAACCGATTGACGAAGTCTCCAAGGCCATCACTCAAAATGGGATATGGGAAATTCCATGGTTTTAAGCGCGTCGTCTGCCACCGCTATAGCCCGTGGCCACCCGCCGCCGCCCGCCGCCGCCCGCCGCGCCCGCAAGCCGCCCGCCAACGCTACAGCCCGCCGATGCAGCCCGCCGCCCGCAGCTCGTTGGCCAGGGGGCGTGGCTGCGCATATACTCACTCATATAGTACACTAACTAAGGGGTGTGACTACGCCACTAACTCAGTGACGTCATCGACCTATTTTTAGATGAGGTAGAATCATCACTCATTAGTGAGGGAAGGTGAGGTAGCATCATTACTCTGTTTTTGGGGAAAGTGAGGTTGTATCATCAGTCTGTTAACTACTATGACTATTGACCATTGACCAACCTGAGTTGGTTTGTTCATCTGAAGTCTCGTGTAAAAATGTCGCATGGTAATATAATCAGACGTCTAATGTAGCCTATATAAGTCGGATGGTATGTCCCGTTTATTATAAGTCGGCCGACAGCGGTTGTGCGCAGTGAACCCTAATGGACCGATAATCCCGGTCTTCCCTTAAGAGCACATTTATTATCGTCCAGCGCGATTCAACTCACGTCCGACTAGACGTCAAAACACGAGCATATAATTATAGGCTACGCGCTCATAAAAACAGGCAGACGTGACTCTTCCCGTGCATTAGAACGGAGACGAAGACTCGTAGGAGGCAAGCAAACGCATAAAATAGAATCGAAATGAGTTCTTAGCATAATTAGCTTCTCTGCTGCTTTAGCTTTCAAACTGTAAGTTCACACGATACAATTTCTGCAATTCCCCTTTTTGACATTTTCCACGAAAACCAACAATTATTATCCTACTCCATTTAACATGTCGTCGTCGTCGTCGTCGTCGTCGTTGCCCTCGGCCACTGGAACGAAGCATTTCGTCCGTCATGACCATCCTCATTGCTGCGGATCGGGGATTAGAGTCGACGACGCCATCTTCCTCCACTGCTCTCTGTTTCTCGCGGTCCTCACACAGTCGGCCATCACCATCCCCGTCCATTCCTCCACGTCATCCATCCATCTTCTCCTCGGCCTTCCCCGAGCCCTTTTTCCATCAAGATAGCCCTGACATATGAATGCCGGCAGCTTGTCGGCTCTAATCATGTGTCCGAAGTAGTTCAGCTTCCTTCCTTTCACCACCTCCAGCAAGCGCCGCTCTGGCTGCAACTCTTCCAGTATAGATTCGTTTGTTCTAAACTCCTTCCAGCTGACTCTCAGCATCTTTCTATATGTTGTCATCTCAAACGCTGATATTCTTCTTTTGTCTTCCTTCCTTAGCGTCCAAGTTTCACAGCCGTACAGCGCCACCGGCCACACCGGTGACCCCATAAGCCTTAGCTTCAGCCCTGCTCCAATGGTTCTGTCCTTCCACAGTGTAGTCAAAGACCCCATGGCCGTTCGCGCCATCCCCAGTCTGGCTCTAATCTCCCTGCCTCCATCTCCACTCTCCTCCACTATGACGCCTAGGTAACGGAACGACTCCACTTGCTCCAAGATTCCTCCATTACATGTGATTGCTATCCTCTCTTGATCTCTGCTCACCACCATCACTTTTGTTTTCTTACTATTTATTTCCAGCCCATATTTCTTAGATGTTTCATTCACTCTGTCCATTAGTTGCTGGAGCGCTTCTTTTGATGTAGCGACGAGTACGATATCATCCGCGTATCGCAAGTTGTTTATTGTCCGTCCGCTTACCGTTACTCCGATCCAGCTAAGTATATCCGCAGACTCTCTCATCACCTTCTCTGAGTACCCGTTAAAAGACAGTGGTGATATCAAGCAGCCCTGCCTCACCCCCTTTCCAATCCTGAACCATTCCGTGATTTCCTTGTCTATGCGGACCGCTGCCTGTTGGTTGTCATACAGACTTTTAAAAACCTTCACTACTTGGCTGTCCACTCCCATTTCTTTTAGCACTGTCCAGAGTTTCTTATGCTTCACCGAGTCAAAGGCTTTCTTATAGTCTATGAAGGCTATATACAGAGGCGTTTGATGTTCTCTTGCTTTCTCAATGATGATTCGTAAGTTGAAAATCTGGTCTCTTGTGCCCACTCCCTTCCTGAATCCCATCTGTACGTCCGATAGCTCCTCATCCGCCACCTTCTGCATCCTGCCAAGCAGAACTCGGAGCATTATCTTGCTCGCATGGCTGATCAAGGCAATAGTTCTATGCTCCTCGCATTTCGTTGTTCCCTTGACTTTCGGAATCGCAACGAAAATTGACTTAATCCAGTCCGTAGGCCATTCCTCCGTTTCCAGTATCTTGTTGCATAGCTTGCAGAAGACCGCTGCAATCTCCTCGCTATCTACCTTCCATAATTCCGCCGGCAGTTCGTCGATTCCAGTTGCCTTTCCCTTTGGCAGCCTCCTGATTGCATCTCTGACTTCATCCACCAGTATCGGCGCTGTCCTTTCTCCGTTTCCCGCTTCACATGGCTGCCATGTAATTGGTCAACGTGTTCAAATTTGAGGCCGTGTTCCAGAGTCGTTTTTAAGGTCCTGCGAACGTTGGTGCAAAAAACTATCACAGTGGCACGTACCGGTTGAAAAGCCGGTTTTTTTACTAATGTCATGTGCGGCTTGCATTTGACCTATATTAGGGTTAATTTTAAACAAAACTGAGATCAATTTTGCACTTGAAATTTTAAGAAGTGGCAAGAAAGCTCGTCTCAGGACTCTGGGGCATTCGGTGGTAAAAACGACCCTGTCGTGTTCATTAATACCAACGAACAAGTTATGCAGACATTAATCTTGGAACAACCTCAGAGGACTAAGTGGGCCGTATATATATATATGCATATATATATATATATATATATATATAGGCCTACTAGCTGGGGTACCCGGCGTTGCCCGGGAAATTCAGGATTCGACCCGCTCCCGGCCACAGCCCCACCACACCCACCCCATCCCAACCCCCACTTCACAACACCCCAGCGCACTCCGACTTCCGCCGGTACGCCACCCATGAAATTTCCCCTCCCACCCCACCCCTCCACCCCCCAATGGGTTTTCTGAAAAAATTTCCCATATCCCCCACCACCCCCCACCCTCACCCCACAACACCCAGCCGCACTCCGACCTCCACCGGTACGCCATCCGTGAAATTAGGGTTTTCGGAATTTTTTTTATCCCCACTGCCCCACCCACCCCCCCCGCCCACCCCCACCCTTGCCCCACCCGGCCTCTGCGGACCGAGGTGTGTGCAGGGTGGAGGCGAGGTGGCCCGTGTAAAAATCTGTGTAACTGCAAAACTATGGCAAGCGAATGAAAATTTATAGCGAAAATTAGTGTTTTCGCCCCCCTCTGGCCCCCTTGGTGGTGGAGATTCGCCAACCACTGATCCGGGTGGTTCTGATGGCCCTCTATCTAGGTAAAAACAATCATATCAATAGCCGCGTTTTATTGGAAAAAAATTGGGGTTTCGCTCCCACCCTGGCCCCCATGGTGATAGAGAATCGCCAACCCCTCGACTTTGTGTCTCGTGCCGAGACCTACATAGTAGTGAAGGTTTGGAGTGAAAAGCTCAAAAACTGTGGAAATGCATCCCGAACAGACAGACAGACAGACAGACAGACAGACAGACCGACAGACCGACAGACAGACAGACAGACCGACAGACAGACAGACAGGCAGGCAGGCAGGCAGACAGACAGACAGACAGACAGACGGACGGACAGATAGATAGATAGATAGATAGATAGATAGATAGATACAGGGTGAGAATTGCCGGGGGGGTTGGGGGGTTTCGACCCCCCCAGTCTTTCTTAGAGCCCCATGTTAAAGTATGTTTTTTACACCCCAATTCCAAGTGGATAATGGTCCAACCCCCCCAGTTATTTTTCCACAATTCTCACACTGGATAGATAGATAGATAGACGGACAGAGATTAATCTGTTGACTCCGTCTGTCGCAATGTGCTGCCTCCCTCCTGCTTCTCTACCTCCTTGTTCCTCTGCATCTATGCTTCCCTTCCTCCTCTCTGTTTACCTCTCCCCTTCCTTCAGTTTACATTGAAACGTGCTATCCCGTATCCAACCTCCAAACGATTTTATGGGCTACTTTCTTCGATATTATCCACGCACCCATTATATTGAAACGTAATAATCATTATGCGAATACGCATACATGTAGCATATATATATATATATATATATATGCATATTAATATGCATATATAATAAATGTATTTGTTCTCCTATTCGTTCGTTTATCCGTTTGTCGATGCGTCCGTCAATCCATCCTTTCTCCACCCATCCATTCCTCCCTCCGCACCTCCATCCATCTCATCTTTATCCATTTCATTTCTTCATCCTTCCATCCTTTCATTATCCTTCTTGTTTATTCCTCCAGCGATCCCATGATGCACAGCGAATAGAACTGAAAACAATTACTTTTCTCCCGTGAAATTTCTTTGCACTTGAGACGAAGAAGGGCACGTGATCCGGAAGTCGATGCCCCATTTATGACGCAGATCGTCGGCAGACGGATAGACAGACAGACAGACAGACAGACAGACACACAGACACACAGACAGACAGATAGACAGACACACAGAAAGACAGGGACAGTCGCAGGAACAGGGCCAGAGGTAGACGTAAGACGCAGAGGCAGAGAGAGAGAGACAGAGACACTCAGAGAGAGAGAGAGATACAGAGACACTCAGAGAGAGAGAGAGAGAGAGACAGAGACAATAGGCATAGAGACGGAGAAAGACAGAGATAGAAAGATAAAGATAAAGAGACAACGAGAGAGGCACAGAGAGCGAAGAGAGAGAGAGAGAGAGAGAGAGAGAGAGAGAGAGAGAGAGAGAGAGAGAGAGAGAGAGAGAGAGAGAGAGAGTGAGAGAGAGAGAGAGATAGATAGATAGATAGATAGATAGATAGATAGATAGATAGATAGATAGATAGATAGATAGATAGATAGATAGATAGATAGATAGATAGATAGATAGATAGATAGATAGAGACACAGAGAGAGACAGAGAGAATCAGAGAGACAGAGACAGACAGAGACAGAGACATAGATACACAGAGAGACAGAAAAAGAGAGAGAGAGAGAGAGAGAGAGCGAGAGAGAGAGAAAGAGAAAAAGAGAGGGAGAGAGTGCCTCTGTCTGTCTCTGTCTGTCTCTGACTGAGAGATAAATAATGGCAGACAGACAAACAAGATACATCTGATACTGATGATGCTGATGTTCTTGCGCATGCGTGCATGGATTCATATTTCGATTTTTTCTCCTGTCGCGTGAGATACATTGACTACGCCTGCATCACTCTCTGTCTCTGTCTGTCTGTCTCTGTTTCTACCTCTCTGTCTCTATGTCTGTCTGCCTGTCTCTGCCACTGTCTATGTCTCTGTTTCTGCTTCTGTCTCTGTCTCTCTCATGCAGAGTTTCTGTCTGTCCCTCTGTCACTGTCTCTTTGTCTCTGTCTCTCTGTTTCTGTATCCCTCTGTCTCTCTCATTCTCTCTGTCTGTCTTTTTCTCCTGTCGCTGCATCTCGCGTGAGATGTTTCTGTCTGTCTCTCTCATGCAGAGTGTCTGTGTGTGACTCTATTTGCCTATTTGTCTCTGTCTCTGTCTGTCTCTGTCTGCTTCTGTCTGTCTCTGTCTCTCTTTCTGTTTCCATCTCTGTGTCGCTCTCTGTCTCACTCTGTCTCTTTCTGTCTATCTCTATCTGTCTCTGTCTGTCTGTCTACCTGTCTCTCTCTGTCTCTCTCTCTCTGTCTCTCTCTCTCTCTCTCTCTGTCTCTTTTTCTCATCTTCGCTCTCTCTGCGCCTCAGATAGAGAACGTCAGAGAAAGAGATAGACAGAATGATTATTATCAGAGAAGGAGAGAGACACAGAAAGACTGGAGACATAGCCTACTAATAGAGCCGACAGACAGACATTAACTCCAGGGGCAAAGGAGAAATGTGTCTCTTGAAATATTAATGCAAATGTTTCCCTCGTAATCCTCCACATGGAAAAAAAATTGTTTCGAGGTTCCATCTTGAAATCCGTTCCTGACAAAAAAACTATTTTAAGGAAGCAAACATCGTTCTTCCTTTTCCTCTTTCTGGATTTTTTCTTCTTCTTAAGTTTTCTCATTTTCTTCCTGTAGTGTTCTTCCTTTCTGTTCTTTATCTCTTTCTCTTTCTGTTCTCCTTGCTCTATTCTTTCTGTCCCTTTGTTCTTTATTTTGGTGCCTTGTATTCTTGCGTTACTTTCTCAGTCAGTCAGTCAGTCAGTCAGTCAGCCAGTCAGTCAGTCAGTCAGTCAGTCAGTCAGTCAGTCAGTCAGTCAGTCAGTCAGTCAGTCAGTCAGTCAGTCAGTCAGTCAGTCAGTCAGTCAGTCAGACAGTCAGTCAGACAGTCAGTCAGTCAGTCAGTCAGTCAGTCAGTCAGTCAGTCAGACAGTCAGACAGTCAGTCAGTCAGTCAGTCAATCAGTCAGTCAGTCAGTCAGTCAGTCAGTCAGTCAGTCAGTCAGTCAGTCAGTCAGTCAGTCAGTCAGTCAGTCAGTCAGTCAGTCAGTCAGTCAGTCAGTCAGTCAGTCAGTCAGACAGTCAGTCAGACAGTCAGTCAGACAGTCAGTCAGTCAGTCAGTCAATCAATTAGTAAAACAGGTCGGGTTCTATAGTACTATAATTTTATTATTACCCCCGTACTGATAATGTCAAGTATAATAATTATTATATGGCCTAAATTTGATAATAATGTGAATTATTCATACAGTTCACGCCTATATTCTAATTTCTAAGACATAGGCCTAATGATGGTGACGCGACAAAAGCGCGCAGGACAAAAGCACGCAGGACAAAGGCGCGCAGGACAAAAGCGGACAAAAATCAAAAATAGGCAATATAGAAGAAACATTTATTTTTACTCGAAATGGACTGATGTGTAAAAACTTTAGGTACAAGAAAACACATAAGAAGAATTATAGAACTAGAAATCATCGTAATTGTTCCAAAATTTGATTAGTAATCCTACTTACTATCTTTACCAAACTTTACAATGATGCTTGTCATGACATCTTCGTTTTCAGGATATGTACTTTATTCTATGTCTTATTTTAACTATTATTAACTTGACAGGGTACTTCCAACAATTTTCTGAAATACACTACTACTCTACTAGGAACTCCTCTCATTATCGAGCCATATCCGCTCGATTAAATTCAAGACGATTCCATATTAAATACACTGGGCCAGGTGTAGGCTATGGAACTCATTCCCAATCATATTCAGCAAGCATCCAGTTTACAAAGGGCTAAAACACTGCAACGCGGCTACTTGATTAATGACTGCGAAGATATTTAACCTTGTAGACATTGATTTTTATTTTTGTTTGTTTTGTTAATATTATTATTATATTCGTTTAATTGGCAACAAAACTGATAGACACACCGCTATCAGGTACAAAAAAAGTAGTTCAACAAATGAATATAATTATAGGCTACCTAAAATTGTTTATGCCCATAACAATTCAATCCATCTTAGGATGAGTGTAGAAAATTACGTAAATAATTGCAAAAATGGAATGATTTTACGCTTCTTGTGTGTTTTCTTAGTTACCGTAAGTTTGCTGCATTAATTGTCATCACATGCTGTTTTTTTTAGCCTACTGTTCAATTCATGATGTCAACCGTCTAGCCATCAGTTAAAATTGCACATGTAAATAGATGTCCCTGTTAGCGCGATATTCATCCCTTAGGGCCTTCCCTGTTGCTATCCTGATTCTTCCTCTTCTCCTCACATCCCCCGCCACTTCAATTCTAAACATCACCCACCTTAGTCGTCCATCTATCTGCCTGCCTGACTCTCCGGACTTGACCCGCTGCCTATCGATTTTGTTTTGATTGAGCGCCTGTGAATAAGCTGGTTCCCGCGACTTGGCTTTTGTGGGCGCTGTAGAAGTCTCGAGATTACGATTACGATCCGATTATGTGTAGCATGTTATACTATGTCTATTGTTTATGGTTTAAGGTTACAATAAATGAATGAATTGAATATTCTGTTTTATGATAATCTCTTTCACTATCTGATAAGCTTTCTCCTATGTTTACTCAGATTGTGAATAAACAGATATTATATCGAATGTCTAATCTGTTTCCAGTTATTTAATAACTGCCTAATACTTAGTTTTTATTTTTGGTTTTCGATGAGTAGCAAGTATTTCTAGTCTCACACTCAATTGCTATTTGGTCATTCTTTTGCATCTATTCTTTCTTTTATGTACTGAATCAGTACGGGTGGGGAGGTGGGTGTTAATGTCCGGAGGTATTAGGCACGGGGCTATAAGGGGGGTAATTGTCTAGGGTAATTTCTCCTCCTCCTCTTCTTCTTCTTCTTCTTCCTCCTCCTCTTCTTCTCCCTCCTCTTCTTCTTCCTATATACTTCTCCTCTTCTTCTTCCTCCTCCTCCTTCTCCTTCTCCTCCTCTTCTTCTTCTTCCTCCTCCTCCTCCTCCTCCTTCTCCTCCTCCGCCTCTTCTTCCTCCTCCTCCTCGCTCTCCTCCTCCTCCTCGCCATCCTCCTCCTTTTCGTCGTCTTCGTCTTCACCCTCATCTGTATCATAGAGAGCCGCTGCTGCAGCGTATAAAAGATGGTCGCAAGGAGGATCGTGTTGAGGAGGGAGGAGGGGAGAAGGAGGGGAGGAGGAGGGGAGGAGGAGGGGAGGAGGGGAGAAGGAGGGGAGAAGGAGGGGAGAAGGAGGGGAGGAGGAGCAGGTGCTGCCACCTGGCGCCACCGCCGCATTTATAATTAATATGCAGCAAAGTCTGAATAGAAAACGACGACAACAAACCAATTACTAATGATCCTCATTGGGGCAGAAGAACCATCCCTCCTCCTTCTGCCCCTCCTCCTCCTCCTCCCCTCACTCCTTCTACTCCTGCCCCTACTCCTCCTCTCCTCCTCCCCTCCTTTTACTCCTGCCCCTGCTCCTCCTCCCCTCCTACTCCTGCCTCTGTTCCTCTTCCTCCTCCCCTCCTCCCCTCCTTCTACTTCTGCCCCTGCTCCTCCTCCTCCTCCTCTCCTACTCCTGCTCTTGCTCATCCTCTTCCTCCTCCTGTCCCTCCTCCTCTCCTCCTCCTGCCCCTGCCCCTGCTCCTCCTCCTCCTCCTCCTCCTCCTCCTCCTCCTCCTCCTCCTCTGCCTCAACCAATGGATCACTCACCTCCAGTCCTCCAATGCACCGTTCTATAGGTTCTTATCCTTACAAAAACTCAATTAATCTCCTCAATTAGTTATCCGCTAGTTTGTCCATCTCCGACTACATGACATTGTATCTGTTTGTTCATGTCTGCTCTCGCATTCACCTGTCGCCGCATCTCTCTATCTGTGTCCACGACTCGTATCACCGCTCGAATGTCAATCGTAGGCACCACCTTATTCACGAGCGCTGCATCGATCCAGTTAAATGGTAGTCAGAAGGAGGTCCGCGTCCGGCTGCCAGGGTTGCCACTGTAAATTTAACTTATAGGCATAGGCTGTTAACGTGTGTGTCATTTAGAATTGGAATGTAGCCTACAGGATCCGACG
>OX457038.1:76363076-76428076 GCA_949752735.1 Lumbricus terrestris | reverse complement strand
ATGCCAGCGGCTGTCGCTCGCTCGCGATTGCCCGTCCACCTCCTCAGTGTCGCCACCGACTCTATGCACACCTCATACGCGACTGCTAATGTACGCCAAGTTGTACAGACGCGGGTGTACATTATAAGACACATTACATCTGCCCCATTGCTGGGCGAAGTCAAGGGGATTTTGCACCGGATGCCGACTTTATAGCAGTTCGCAGAGGCCGTTAATCAGCGTAGGTTTGCCGCTAGTCGGCGCTACTGTCGATTGCCAGTGTTCGAGGGAGATAGAGAGGTAGCGACTGGCCATTGGTGGCTTTTAGCGAAGTCTCTTTGAGGATTTAAAGCCCGAAACGGAAGTCGCTTCTTGTCTGGTCTTACCTACGATGACGTCACTGGATCACGTGCTCTCTCTTCCCAGGATGTGGTACACAAGAGATAGGAACACTGTCGGATTATTATATTATTATACTAAGACAAGATAGGCGGATAAATTGAAGATATTTAGAGTCAGAACCAAACAGAATCAGATAATTTATATATAAAAAGAAATCGATCAAATTAGAGAGAAAAATACAGAAATTTCTGATGAGAATTAGAGATAATAAATAGATTCAGGTATGGTAAGAAAAACATAGAGAAAATATGAAAGTTGTAGGTATTTGAGAGATATAGAGAAAATAACCGAAAATTTCGACCATCTCTCGGATTTATATCTGAAGCACATTTCGTGATTGCGGTGGCGCTGCCCGGCAGAGAGAGCTCTGAGCGCCGTCGGTCGCCGTCGGTGGCTGTCACCGACATCAGATGAAAAGAGTCGAGACGACACCGGAACATGCAACGCGTTTACTTGATTCCCGTGGATTAGCAAATACATCTGACTGACGGTCGCTGGGAATATTACTGCAACGGAAGATCGGAATTTATTCGCGATTCGTTGCATGTTGTTCCTCGTCCACCGCCGCTAGATGGAGGCAGCGTCGGCATGGCAACGACGTGCACCGGATGTTGATCAGCGCTGCTACTTCCGGTAGTAGAGTAGAGGAGTGGCCATCTGTCGGTCGGTTGGCAAACATAGGTGTGAAGTAGGGAGAATGAGGAAGCATCGGTCGTCGTTGTCTGCGAAGCATCTCTCGATTGGATACGTTGTTTCAAGGTCGTGGCCACCGCCGGTCAAGGTCGTCCTTCTTCTGGTCACTCTGGCGGTGGTCGTCAGTGCCACGCTGACCAACCGGAAGCGACCACCACAAGGAGGAGTGGCACTGGCCGCAGCTACCTTCGGAATTGCTCCGCTTCCATATCGAATACCCATCGGTACGTATACCAGAAATATTGGCGATACACAATAGCTTCATTATGAATGCAATGACATCTACCAAGGTCACACACCACCGTATTGTTTTGTGGGAAGTCGCTCCTTTCTTCGATCAGCATCTGCTGGAAACCATTTTGTTCCTGGAAATCTTCTCTTCTTCCGGCGTTCATTCACAATGGTCGGAACATCTCAATCTCGCTACCTCCTCATGTTCGCAATTCTCGTTTTCTTCCAGTGTCTGTCTCTGTGTCTCTGTCTGCTTGTCTGTATGTTTGTCTGTCTCTCTCTTACTCTCTCTCTCCCACCAAAAGATTATCTTTCGCTCTATAAGAGTCTAAACTAAAAACACTTAGCATTTTGTTCCTGATATTTGCCGGGCTTCAATGTCTTCTTTGCACTTGGCATAAATAGGACATCACCAAATTGTAATTGAAATGGCAACCTTCATATTTTGTATTCAAGAATATATTTGTGGCAAATCATACGAAAACAAACGAAACAAATAAGAACAGCGAAATAAAAGTGAGATGAGCTGTACTCTAGTAGCACGTCGAGACAACAAAGGTATTCAGAACCAAGACAACTAAGGTATTCAGAACCAAGACAACAAAGGTATTCAGAACCAAGACAATAAAGGTGTTCAGAACCAAGACAACAAAGGTATTCAGAACCAAGACAACAAAGGTATTCAGAACCAAGACAACAAAGGTATTCAGAACCAAGACTACAAAGGTATTCAGAACCAAGACAACAAAGGTATTCAGAACCAAGACAACAAAGGTATTCAGAACCAAGACAACAAAGGTATTCAGAACCAAGACAACAAAGATATTCAGAAACTATGAGCTCCACACTTCTCTGTTTTTTTTGGGACACATAGTGAAGCGTATGGCAATCATGGCATCAACAAACTAATGAAAATCTTTCTTTGAATTCTCAATATTATTCTGTGCGGTCCTCACTGACAGCAGGTTAGGAGATTCAGAGTTGTCATAAAAATCAGAATGGGGGACATGCCCCTCTTGCTCCTCCCTCACTTCGCCGTCCCTCGTCAACTACATGTATATGTAAAGTTGTATACCAACCGCTGCTTCTGTTTTTCTACACTGAGTTGTTGTTGGTCTGAGGAGAACGACCGGCCGGGCGGGGGTGCGGGGCGGGGCGGGGCGGGGCGGAGCGGGGGGTACTCCATTTGGTCGGATCTCTTAGTTAATGTATCGATGTAATGTTCGCCGTCTTGCGGTGGGGATTGGGTGGGGGTTGAGTGGTGTGGGGTGGGGAGTGAGATTGGGGTTTTAACGGCCAGCCACCCAGCTGGACCCACGGAGTCTGTCGCTGTGGCATTTGATTAACAAGTAATTCACGGATTCTGTCGGCGGTTGGACGTCACGGTGAATATGGAGAAGGAAAAGGAAAAGGAGAAAGAGAGGGAGGAAGAGCAGGAGGGAGAATAGAGCAGAGACAGACGGAGAGAGAGAGAAGTGGGAAGACACAAAGAAGGAGGGAAAAGGGACAATGAATGGAGGAAGGAAGAATGGTGCATAAAGCCCTAAAGGTGGCCCTAAAGGTGAAGGAGAGGAAAAGGAGAAAGTGGAAGAGAATTAAAAGAATTTAACTTCTTCTTCTTCTTCTTCTTCCTCCTCCTCCTCCTCCTCCTCTTCCTCCTCCTCCTCCTCCTCCTCCTCCTCCTCCTTCTTCTTCTTCTTCTTCTTCTTCTTCTTCTTCTTCTTCTTCTTCTTCTTCTTCTTCTTCTTCAAACTTGTCTTCCCCTTCTACTCTTCGCATTCCCCTATTCTCCTCCTCCTCCTCCGTCTGCTCCTCCTCCTCTTCCTTCTCTATATCCTCGTCCAATTCGTCTGAATATAATTATCATTCTTTTTCTGCCTTTCCTTTTGTTTCGCCTTCTCCTCTGCCTCTTTATCATAATATTTTCTCCTCTATTTCCTCTATTCTTCATTCTCCTCCTCTTCCTCCTACTCAATCTTCTCCACGTCCTCATCCTCCTCTTTTTTCACAACTCCCCCACTTTCCTCTCCTCTTCATCCTCCTCCTTCTTTACCTCCTCCTCTGTTTTTTCCAATTCCTTTCGGCTTCTTCATCCTCCAGTTTATCCTCTTCTACATCCTCCTCCTCCTCTTTTTTGTCCTCCTCCTCCTTCTCTTCTTTTTCATCCTCCTCCTCCTCCTCCTCTTCATCCTCCTCCCCTCCTCCTCCTCCTCCTCCTCCTTTTGCATGTGGTTCCCTGTTTGTCTAGATGTCCGTCTGTCTGTCCCTGTGTTTGTCCTCTCACGCAAATCCTTCTTTTGCTTGTGGTTCCCTGTTCGTCTAGATGTCCGTCTGTCTGTCCGTGTGTTTGTCATCTCACGCAAAACCTTCATTAAACGACGAAACAGCGGTTGACATGAATCTAACAACAACAACAAAAACAATCGCTTCGTCCTCCATCATCAGCGACATCTGCTTTATTGGACGACACCACCATGACACTCGCTGCCCCACTCTATGGACCTCTTCTTGTCACTGTCTCTCTCTCTCTCTCTTGTCTCTCTCTCTCTCTCTCTCTCTCTCTTATTCCATGCCTCTCTTTCGCTACCTCTCTGGCATTCTGCTTTTATCACAATCGCATACTCTGTGACTATCTGCCCTTATCACTACCTCTGTGGCCTCCGACTTTTATCACTGCCACTCCAGCTTTCAGACTTTATCACTGCCTTTGTGGCTTTCTGCTTTTATCACTACCTCTCTGGTTTTTCTACTTAATCACTGCCTCTGTAGCTACCAGTTTTGATCACTGTCTCTGTGGCTACCAGTTTTGATCACTGTCTCTGTGGCTACAAGTTTTGATCACTGTCTCTGTGGCTACCAGTTTTGATCACTGTCTCTGTGGCTACCAGTTTTGATCAATGTCTCTGTGGCTACCAGTTTTGATCACTGTCTCTGTGGCTACAAGTTTTGATCACTGTCTCTGTGGCTACCAGTTTTGATCAATGTCTCTGTGGCTACCAGTTTTGATCACTGTCTCTGTGGCTTTCTGCAATTTATCGATGTCACCGTTGCTTATTACTTTTATCACTGCCACGCCAGCTTTCTGATTCTGCAGCCTTCTCCTTTATCGCTGCCTACGTCTTTTTGCTTTTATCACTTTCTGCCTTTCTCACTGCCTACTATGATTGTTAAGCTTGATCACTGCCTCTGTGGTTTTCTGCTATTAATATCACTACATCTGTGGTTTTCTGCTATCAATCAATCAATATACTTTATTGATCATCATGTATATGTATACATACAGTATAGCACAAACAAACAGTAGTTGAAAATGTCACATGCATAGATGTCAAAGGGTTAAGCCCAAAGGAACGTAAGGTTCCGCTAACAGGGTTGCCCTAATTACACGAAGAATCAATCTATCATCAACTTTCTGCATAACAGTATATGTGTATAGACAGTTGTATATGATCAAGGTGTAAAACAATCTCTTCCATTTTACAAGTTTATCGAGATGCATTGAATGTAAGTTATGCAACTTAAACAAGTGGGGAAAACAAAATAACAAACAGACTAAACTAAACTAAACTCAGCTAAAAAAAAACTAAAAACACAACAGTTAAGAGAATACAACAGTGCACGTGTAGGTAGTGCACTTCAAAACAAAACCATTTTGTGCAATTATGCAATAGTATCCAAAATAAATAATTTCAATTTGTATTTGAATTGGTACATTGTAGTTATAGAAGTAAGATCAATAGGCAGAGAATTCCACATCGACGGTCCACATTATATTCTAATACTATGCAGTCCAGTAGTGGTACGAACACTTCTTTGGTGGTATCTATTTACAGATCGTGTATAATGTCCATGAACGTCTGAATTTTTACAAAACCAGTGGTTGAAGCTTGTTATGATTAGATTTCTGTGAAGTTTATACATAAATACTCCAATTTGTAGTTTATTAATGTAGTCAAAAGGCAGAATTTTCAAATCACTGAATAATGGTTGTGTGTGGGCTCTAAAAGGTGCATTGCATATAATTCGAACAGCTCGCTTTTGTAGGGTTGTCAAAATAGTTAAACGAGTGTGGTATGTGGAAGCCCACGTAATATTACAATATGACATATAAGGGTATATCAAAGAGTAATATAAATTCACAAGTATATCTTGCGGCATAAGCTATATCACTACTTCTATGGTTTTCTGCTATATCACTACTTCTATGGTTTTCTACAGTTACCATTGCCTCAGTGACTTTCTGGTATAATCACTGTCCCTGTCTTTCTGCTTTTATCACAGAAAACCAGATAGACAGTGATAAAGGCAGAAACAGAGAGATGCAGAGATAAAAGCAGAAAATCACAGAGGCATCCATCTCTTCTCTAAGTGTCTTTCTCTTTTCTCTCTGTCTTTCTCTCTGCTGTGCCTGTCTCATTTCTTCTCTATTTTACTCAGATTACTGTTTCTGTGTCGATCTCTACCTGCCACTTTGTCTGTCTCTATATTTTCCGTCTGTCTCTTTCTCTGTCTGTCTCTATATTTTCTGTCTGTCTCTTTCTCTGTCTGTCTCTATTTCCGTCTGTCTCTTTCTCTCCTTTCTTCATCCCATGCATCCTCTCCATCTTCATCTTCATCTTTCTGATTTCGCCATTTTGAACGCATCTGCGTTTCTCGTTTTACTCTCTCGTTTTATTGTCTTCTCGTTTTATTGTCTTCTGGTGATTTAGGAATATTTTCACAAATGTTCGTCTAGTGTTGAGAACAAAATACAGTTGATCCAGGAAACGAAAAAAGATCCTTCGCCAAGAATTGTTCAAGTTTTAAGTGTGACAATTAAGAGACTGATTTATATAATGATAGACCTCAATGAAAATTTATGATGCTGGCGCAGTTCAAACATACTGTGTTGGTAGGATTGTCCTGTTGGTCGTCTGTATAACTGGAAGGCCTGAGGTGATTAAATGGAACTGTGGCCGTAACCGGCGTTGCCCGGGATATTCCGTTTTTTCGACACACACCTCGGTCCCAGGGTGAGGAATGTGGGCAGGAATGTGGGGTGGCCCTGGTCGCCCTCTGTTTAGGTACAATCATTCAGCTCAATAGTTATTGGATGTGTGTGGAAATGGGTTGCTTTTTAAAAGCGAATTTTGGAATTTTCGACTCAATCCCGCCCCCCAGGTTGAGATTATTGGTCAACCCATCCACTGGGTGGTCACCACCCTGGTGGCCCTCAGTTTAGGTGCAATGTCACAGGTCAATTAGTTAATATATCTAGGAAGCTGAGCGTGCATTCTGGTCAAACAAATATATAGGCCTATAGATATATTTAAAATTTTATATGTATTATATATATATATATATATATATATATATTAGTGGGTATAAATATTATTTGCGGACGCAGGCCCACATTCCAATCTTTGTATAATTACATTTAAATTTTTTACAGCAATAAACTGCATAGGCATAAATATATATAATTATTTTATCCCTATATAATACATAGTATGCATGTGAGAAAGTATGTAGATGCGTGTTGTTTGCGTACATTTGAACGAATTACACAAACATAATATTGCTCAAATGCATAATTTTATTGGAATAGCATACGCATGATTTCATGCCACGAATCTATCGATAAATTAGATTAAGAAAAATATATTTTGATGAAAAACGAATCGATTGCGAGGAAAGGTCTGACGATAAATTGACATTGGCATCATCATCATCGTCGTCATCGTCGTCGTCGTCATCGTCGTCGTTGCCGTCGTCGTCATCATCGTCGTCATCATTGTCATCATCGTCATCATTGTCATCATCGTCATCGTCGTCGTCGTCATCATCGTCACAATCGTCGTCATCATCGTCATCATCGTCGTCATCATCGTCATCGTCGTCGTCATCATCGTCGTCATCATCGTCATCATTAGATTGTCATCGACGTTGTGTTTCCATCGCCTGAGAGAGAGATTCAGTCGTTATATGGATTTGGAACAAAAAGAGACACAAAAACAGTACTATCGTATCCGAAATAACACAACACAGATATAAGAAGGAAATTCAGAACTAAACAGAATCAAGAAACAGGTAATTGAAACAGAACAAAACGGGTACACCCAGAAACTGGCCAGAAATAATAGCACAGCAAAGTAGAATTATTAACACTGCGATGTTGAAAACAGAATTAAACAGAACCAAGAGTACAACATAATTACAAGAACACGTCAGAAGTTACAACAAAGCTAAGAACACGACTGGAGTGCAATACAAGTAAGAGTAGGTTACCAGGAACAATGTGGAATCAAAACGGAGGAACTATAGGAGTACAGAGATTATTAGAGTTGAGGACATAGCAGTAGAAAATGGAATGGCATGGGTGCCAAAGACTTTAGAACAATGACTCACAAAACAGAGAAGAATTGAGATCAGAACAGAATATAGCAGAATAGATTTGAATGGAATAGAACATAATGGACAGAAGAGAATTCAACATTGCAGATGAGAACAGTAGGTCTATCGTTTGTAAAAGCGTACAATATAGAACAGAATATATTGGAACAATCATGATAGAATACAGCAGAATAGAAGAGAATACGATAATATAGAATAGAACGGAGTATTGTGGAATAAATAATGAATGTAAAAGTCCGGACCATGTCAGATTATAGTTAATGGATTATAATGAAACAATTGAAATAATTATAGCAATATTTTTAAGGGGTTCAGAAAATGTTTAGTCTGTGTTAGAAACGTCAGATAATGTTAGATAACGTGTAATGTTTAAAGCCTATCTCTCTCAGCTTCTGCTAAGTTGTGATGGTTTCCTCTTAGATAGCACTATCAACAAAATAATTAACTGAAAGTTTACAACTCTTCAATTGAAGAATGTCTTCAACATAATAATGTTTAAACGACAAAGTAAGAATAAAAACGAAGTGAAATGTCGTTTTATTAGAAATGTAAAAAGCTGAAAACGAAAAATAATTGAACTTTGTCGCATTTTAAATAGCCTACAGTTTAAAATTAAAATATTACTTGCGCAATTAAATTTTTATCAGCAAATAAATAACACAACGTTATTAGTAAACACTAAGTAAAAAGTCGATTAGTGACCAGAATTAGAGGAATCATTGAAAGTACGGAGATAAGCTTATGAAAGAAAATAATATAAAGAATAGGTCCTAATAAGTAATTACAGACCGTAGGACCTAAATGAATAGCCTACATGGTCACATCAAAACGGAAAAAACGATACGAAAAAAACATGAGAAAACGGGATTTTTCGTAGAAGAATTAAAATAAACGAAACAAACTTTTTTATAACTATGGTCTTAAATAATAGCTATGGTCCCGATTTCGTTGTTTGGTGTTAATTGAAAGAACATCTCCAACTGCACTGCAGAGAATGATGATTATATTTTAGTCATCAACTATAGGTCTCCACACCATACAACTCTCTCTCTCTCTCTCTCTCTCTCTCTCTCTCTCTCTCTCTCTCTCTCTCTCTCTCTGTCTCTCTGTCTCTCTGTCTCTGTCTCTCTGTCTCTCTGTCTCTCTGTCTCTCTCTCTCTCTCTCTCTCTCTCTCTCTCTCTCTCTCTCTCTCTCTCTCTCTCTCTCTCTCTCTCTCTCTCTCTCTCTCTCTCTCTCTCTCTCTCTCTCTCTCTCTAAAATGCTGTTAGTTCACAACTTTTCAATTTTTCTTTTCAACCACATAGGTAGGCTATATCATTGAATGATTGAAGTTCCAAATAGCCTATAGATTGTGGTGCTTTTCACATGCATATAATAGGCGACATAAGTTGGACTATCAATCAATCAATCAATCAATCAATCAATCAATCAATCAATCAATCAATCAATCAATCAATCAATCAATCAATCAATCCATCGATCGATGATCGATCGATCAATCAATCAATCAATCAATCAATCAATCAATCAATCAATCAATCAATCAATCAATCATACTATGTAACGCATCCGCCAGTCTCTCGCTTTCGACAGAAGAGATGGAGCAAAAAGCAACAAAATGGAACAGAACGAACTAGAATAGAACAAACTACAATTATAGAACAGAATAGAATTGCATAGAGCATAACATGGGCGGAGACCTAGGGGGTACAGGGGGGACGGTCCCCCCAATGAAAGTGTTGGGGGGCGGCCCATGCATTTGTTCCCCCCCCAATGTTTGAGCGTCAAGACTTTTTTGGGCGGCGAAAATAGACAATTTCGTCGAGATTATGACGGGACGACTAAAAAAAAGAAAAAGGTTATCACCTTTTATAAATAGAAAATTTTCGCCGAGATTTTGGCCGAATGACTAAAAAAATAAAATAAATAAAAGGTCATCAACTTTTTGGCGGCGAAAATAACTTTTTTTCCCGAGATTTCGCCGGTCGTCAGAATTTTTTTTGAAAATCTCGCATCTTTCCGTCCCCCCCAATTCTTGGCCCAGGTCTCCGCCTATGGAGCATAATATACTAGAACAGAATAGAATAGAACAGACTATGATTATAGAGCAGAATATAATTGCATAGAACATAATATAATAGAACAGAATAGAACAGACTATGATTATAGAGCAGAATATAATTGCATAGAACATAATATAATATAATAGAATAGAATAGATTCGACAATAGTTATAGAACAGAATAGAATTGCATAGAACAGAATAGAATTGTATAGAACAGAATGGAACAGAATAGAATTGCATAGAACAGAATAGAATTGCATAGAACAGAATAGAATTGCATAGAACAGAATAGAATTGCATAGAACAGAGTAGAACATAATAGAATAGATTCGACTATAGGTATAGAACAGAATAGAATTGCATAGAACAGAATAGAATTGCATAGAACAGAGTAGAACATAATAGAATAGATTCGACTATAGGTATAGAACAGAATAGAATTGCATAGAACAGAATAGAATTGCATAGAACAGAAGAACAGGATAGAATTGCATAGAACAGAATAGAATTGCATAGAACAGAATAGAATTGCATAGAACAGAGTAGAACATAATAGAATAGATTCGGCTATAGGTATAGAACAGAATAGAATTGCATAGAACAGAATAGAATTGTATAGAACAGAAGAACAGGATAGAATTGCATAGAACAGAATAGAATTGCATGGAACAGGATAGAATTGCATAGAACAGAATAGAATTGCATGGAACAGAGTAGAATTGCATAGAACAGAATAGAATTGCATAGAACAGAGTAGAACAGATTGTAGTATCGGTTGTGCTGATCTGTGCTTCTGTAGGATCGATATTTGAGTCGGATTCGATGACTCAATCTGCCTTTCGGTTTGAGTTGGAGAGACACAACAACAGCACCGGAACGACCTTTAAACTCGACAAATACGAAAAGACGAACCGTGTCGGAAACAATCTGGAGCTGATCAAAGAAAGTTAGCGCAACTCTATACTCTCTCTCTCTCTCTCTCTCTCTCTCTCTCTCTCTCTCTCTCTCTCTCTCTCTCTCTCTCTCTCTCTCTCTCTCTCGCTGTCTCTCTGCCAACTAATCGGTTCTTCGACGTCTGAGACAGTGACTCTGCCTCTCTGCCTCACTCTCTGTCTCTGCCTCTGTCTCTGTCTTTCTGTCCTCTTCCATGGTTGGAAGCTGAATTCAATGATTTGATATATGAAATGACTTATGTGATAATATATCTTTATTGATATATGAAATGACTTACATGTATGTGATAACTTGTATGTGATAATATATCTTTATTGATATATGAAATGACTTACATTTATGTGATAACATGTATGTGATAATATATCTTTATTGATATATGAAATGACTTACATGTATGTGATAACATGTATGTGATAATATATATCTTTATTGATATATGAAATGACTTATGTGATGTCTTTATTGAAATGATTGATAGGACGTGATGCGATATGTATGTGATACAGATATGATATGAAATAATGATATATGATATGATTTTGTATTGCATGATACAATTTATTACACGATTTTTTTACTGTGTAATGCGATATGATGTGACATGATCGTGTTTGATAATTATGATGTGACATGATCATGACAAATTATATATTAACTGAGATGTGTGTGGCTTTGTATGCTTCTGTTTGTGTCCATGTATGCGTGTATGTCTGTGTTTGTCGACCCATTGTTCAGCGTCGTCCTTTGTCCTCCCGTCGTTCCATTGTCTTTCTTTTCTTCGCTGTTTATCTTTTCTCTGACATAATTATGTGTCAGTCTTCTTCCCTCTGCCTGTCTCTATCTCTGCCTGTCTCTATCTCTGTCTATCTTTATCTCTGCCTGTCTCTATCTCTGCCTGTCTCTATCTCTGCCTATCTCTATCTCTGCCTGTCTCTATCTCTGCCTGTCTCTATCTCTGCCTGTCTCTATCTCTGCCTGTCTCTATCTCTTTGCCTCTGTCTAAATCTCTTAGGTCGTTGTACGTATTTGTCCGTCTCTGTTGTTATCTCTGTGTCTGCCTCTGTCTCTGTCTACCTGTATTTCTCTGTATCTCTATCTGTATCTCTCTCGGTATTTCGCTCTGTATCTGTATCTGTCACTGTCTCTGCAACTATACCTGTCTGCCTCTGTCTGTCTGTGTCTCTATCTCTCTCAGTATCTTTCTCTATCTCTGTCTCCGTCTCTATCTCTCTCGGTATCTGTCGTTGGCTCTGCCTGTCTGTCTTTCTCTGTGTCTCTCTCTCAGTATCTCTCTGTCTCTGTCTTTATCTCTCTCAGTATCTGTCTTTGTCTCTGTATCTATCTCTGTCTCTACATTTGTCTCTGTATCTGACGTCGTGGTCCATTTTCTGCTCGTGGCCGTCGAAGAACCGATTAGTTCTTGACGACCGATGGATGAAGACGTGCGATGTGAACAGACGACCACCACCATCACCACCACCACACTCCTTCTCCATCCAATTTTCATTCTCCACCTTCTCCTCCTTCTCCATCCAATTTTCATTCTCCACCTTCTCCTCCTTCTCCATCCAATTTTCATTCTCCACCTTCTCCTCCTTCTCCATCCAATTTTCATTCTCCACCTTCTCCTCCTTCTCCATCCAATTTTCATTCTCCACCTTCTCCTCCTTCTCCATCCAATTTTCATTCTCCACCTTCTCCTCCTTCTCCATCCAATTTTCATTCTCCACCTTCTCCTCCTTCTCCATCCAATTTTCATTCTCCACCTTCTCCTCCTTCTCCATCCAATTTTCATTCTCCACCTTCTCCTCCTTCTCCATCCAATTTTCATTCTCCACCTTCTCCTCCTTCTCCATCCAATTTTCATTCTCCACCTTCTCCTCCTTCTCCATCCAATTTTCATTCTCCACCTTCTCCTCCTTCTCCATCCAATTTTCATTCTCCACCTTCTCCTCCTTCTCCATCCAATTTTCATTCTCCACCTTCTCCTCCTTCTCCATCCAATTTTCATTCTCCACCTTCTTCTCCTCCTCTTGTTCCTCCATCTTCTCCGAAACAAACTCGCTCACCGACGTTGTTCCGTCCGTTCTTCAATCCGTCCTTTCGTCCATCCGTTCTACCATCAGTTTATCCGTCCTTACTTCTTTTTGTCCTTTTGTCCTTCAGCTTGTTCTTTAGTCCGTTCTTTATCCCGTTCCTTGGCCATTTTCAAAATCTTTCTGCAGTTTGTTCTTCAGTAGGTCTATTAATTCTTTCTTTCTCTTTTCTTTCCTACTATTTTCTCCTTCAATTCGTCCTACTTCGTTTGTCCTTTCAACCATTTCTACATCTGTCTGTCTCCTCGTCCATTTTTCTGTAAATTCGTCCGTTGCTTCGTCCTTTTCCTTATCATTCACTCTCTCGTTCATCCTTTTGTCCGTCCATCCATCCATCCGTTCGTTCGTTCGTTTGTGGTTGATGAAGAGGAGGCGAAGGCGACGGAGGTCACCGAACGGAATTATACGTCTATTTGGATCTGTGGAAAGAGAAGAAGGAGGAGGAGGAGGAGGAGGAGGAGAAAAAGAAGGAGGAGGAGAAAAAGAAGGAGGAGAAAAAGAAGGAGGAGGAGAAAAAGAAGGAGGAGGATGCACCTGTTCACTGTTCAGTTCACTGTTCAGTAGGCAAGATGTCGATTGGTGGAGGAGGAAGATACACTTCTCTCCTCCTCCTTCTCCTTCTCCTTCTCCTCCTCCTCCTCCTCACCATCAAATGGAAACGGCGCAAGTCCGGATGTTGTTGTCTTGGCTGCTGCGGCTGATGATGATGACGACAATGATGATGATGGCGATGATGATGATGTTGGTGTGGCGGTAGTGGTTGTGTCGTCTCCATTAGGCGCTTCTCCTCCATCTCTACCATCTTCTCCATCTCTACCATCTCCTCCATCTCTACCATCTCCTCCATCTCTACCATCTCCTCCATCTCTACCATCTCCTCCATCTCTACCATCTCCTCCATCTCTACCATCTTCTCCATCTCTACCATCTCCTCCATCTCTACCATCTCTACCATCTCCTCCACCTCTACCATCTCCTCCATCTCTACCATCTCCTCCATCTCTACCATCTCCTCCATCTCTACCATCTCCTCCATCTCCTCCATCTCTACCATCTCCTCCATCTCTACCATCTCCTCCATCTCTACCATCTCCTCCATCTCTACCATCTCCTCCATCTCTACCATCTCCTCCATCTCTACCATCTCTACCATCTCCTCCATCTCCTCCATCTCTACCATCTCCTCCATCTCTACCATCTCCTCCATCTCTACCATCTCCTCCATCTCTACCATCTTCTCCATCTCTACCATCTCCTCCATCTCTACCATCTCCTCCATCTCTACCATCTCCTCCATCTCTACCATCTCCTCCATCTCTACCATCTCTACCATCTCCTCCATCTCTACCATCTCCTCCATCTCCTCCATATCTACCATCTCCTCCATCTCTACCATTTCGTCCATCTCTACCATCTCCTCCATCTCTACCATCTCCTCCATCTCTACCATCTCCTCCATCTCTACCATCTTCTCCATCTCTACCATCTTCTCCATCTCTACCATCTCCTCCATCTCTACCATCTCCTCCATCTTCTCCATCTCCTCCATCTCTACCATCTCCTCCATCTCTACCATCTCCTCCATCTCTACCATCTCCTCCATCTCTACCATCTCCTCCATCTCTACCATCTCCTCCATCTCTACCATCTCCTCCATCTCTACCATCTCCTCCATCTCTACATCTCCTCCATCTCTACCATCTCCTCCATATCTACCATCTCCTCCATCTCTACCATCTCCTCCATCTCTACCATCTTCTCCATCTCTACCATCTCCTCCATCTCTACCATCTCCTCCATCTCCTCCATCTCTACCATCTCCTCCATCTCTACCATCTCCTCCATCTCTACCATCTTCTCCATCTCTACCATCTCTACCATCTCCTCCATCTCTACCATCTCCTCCATCTCTACCATCTCCTCCATCTCTACCATCTCCTCCATCTCTACCATCTCCTCCATCTCTACCATCTCCTCCATCTCTACCATCTCCTCCATCTCTACCATCTCCTCCATCTCTACCATATCCTCCATCTCTACCATCTCCTCCATCTCTACCATCTTCTCCATCTCCTCCTGCTGTGTTTATCTCTCGGTCTAACATCACCGTCTGTGGTCATCACTAATTTCCCGGCTGTCCGTCTACGTGCTGGGTGTCTGTCTGTCTGTCTGTCTACCTGTCTCCCTACGTGTCTGTGTCTAGGAACATCTGTCTGCTTGTTTGTGTTTGTATTTGCAAGTCGGTGTCTAAGTGGTCGTTTATCCTGTGACCAAGTATCTGTGTGCTTTGTTTTGAATCTGCTTGCATTGGTCCATTTGCCTGTCTATATGTCTGTCTGTCTGTCCTTTCGTCCATCCGTTCTACCAATGGTCTGAGAACTGGTCAATGTCCGTCGGTTCTTATCGGTCTCTGGATCAGTCCGTCCTGAGGCTCTTTTTCTATGTATCTGTCACTCTCTCTGTCTCTCTATACGCGTCAGTCACTCTTTCTGTCTGTCTTTCTGTGTCTGTATGTTTCCCTCAATCTTTCTCGTTCATTGTGACGACCGCAGCTCAAACGTATCTAATATATTATTAATAGTCTCACTTGCTACGTCCAGCCGTCTCCTCCGTTCACTTGTCAGTGTGAGTATGCCTCGAGAGACAGAGACAGAGAGTGAGAGCCAGACAGACAGATACAGAGAGTGAGAGACAGACAGGTAGATAGGCCTACAGAGAGTGAGGGACAGACAGGTAGAGGCAGTGATTCTAAACGGGACTCTATAATAAGCGTGACGTTCGTCTCCTAATATAGCGATGGTGACCTCGACAGAAGGACCAGAAACAATCATCTTTAAGACAATCATCTTTGAGACAATCATCTTTGAGACAATCATCTTTGAGACCATCATCTTTGAAAGAATCTTATTTGAGACAATCATCTTTGAGACAATCATCTCTGAGACAATCATCTTTAAGACAATCATCTTTGAGACTATCATCTTTGAAAGAATCATCTTTGAGACAATCATCTTTGAAAGAATCATCTTTGAGACAATCATCTTTGAGACAATCATCCTTGAGACAATCATCTTTGAGACCATCATCTTTGAGACCATCATCTTTGAAAGAATCTTATTTGAGACAATCATCTTTGAGACAATCATCTTTTAAACAATCATCTTTGAGACAATCATCTTTGAGACAATCATCTTTGACACAATCATCTTTGAGACAATCATCTTTGAAAGAATCTTATTTGAGACAATCATCTTTGAGACAATCATCTTTGAAATAATTTTATTTGAGACAATCATCTTTGAGACAATCATCTTTGAGACCATCATCTCTAAAACAATTAACTTTAAGACAATCATCTTTGAGACAATCATCTTTGAAAGAATCATCTTTGAAAGAATCATCTTTGAAAGAATCATCTTTGAAAGAATCATCTTTGAGACAATCATCTTTAAGACAATCATCTTTGAGACCATCATCTTTGAGACAATCATCTTTGAGACCATCATCTTTAAGACAATCATCTTTGAGACCATCATCTTTGAAAGAATCTTATTTGAGACAATCATCTTTGAGACAATCATCTCTGAGACAATCATCTTTAAGACAATCATCTTTGAGACTATCATCTTTGAAAGAATCATCTTTGAGACAATCATCTTTGAAAGAATCATCTTTGAGACAATCATCTTTGAGACAATCATCCTTGAGACAATCATCTTTGAGACCATCATCTTTGAAAGAATCTTATTTGAGACAATCATCTTTGAGACAAACATCTTTGAAATAATTTTATTTGAGACAATCATCTTTGAGACAATCATCTTTGAGACCATCATCTCTAAAACAATTAACTTTAAGACAATCATCTTTGAGACAATCATCTTTGAAAGAATCATCTTTGAAAGAATCATCTTTGAGACAATCATCTTTGAAAGAATCATCTTTGAAAGAATCATCTTTGAGACAATCATCTTTAAGACAATCATCTTTGAGACCATCTTCTTTGAGACAATCATCTTTGAAATAATTTTATTTGAGACAATCATCTTTGAGACCATCATCTCTAAAACAATTAACTTTAAGACAATCATCTTTGAGACAATCATCTTTGAAAGAATCATCTTTGAAAGAATCATCTTTGAGACAATCATCTTTGAAAGAATCATCTTTGAAAGAATCATCTTTGAGACAATCATCTTTGAGACAATCATCTTTGAAACAATCATCTTTGAGACAATCATCTTTGAGACAATCATCTTTGACACAATCATCTTTGAGACAATCATCTTTGAGACCATCATCTTTGAAAGAATCTTATTTGAGACAATCATCTTTGAGGCAATCATCTTTGAGACAATCATCTTTGAGACAATCATCTTTGAGACAATCATCTTTGAGACAATCATCTTTGAAAGAATCTTATTTGAGACAATTATCTTTGAGACAATCATCTTTGAGACAATCATCTTTGAGACCATCATCTTTGAAAAAATCATCTTTGAGACCATCATCTTTGAGACAATCATCTTTGAGACAATCATCTTTGAGACAATCATCTTTGAAATAATTTTATTTGAGACAATCATCTTTGAGACCATCATCTCTAAAACAATTAACTTTAAGACAATCATCTTTGAGACAATCATCTTTGAAAGAATCATATTTGAAAGAATCATCTTTGAGACAATCATCTTTAAGACAATCATCTTTGAGACCATCTTCTTTGAGACAATCATCTTTAAAAGAATCTTATTTGAGACAATCATCTTTGAGACAATCATCTTTGAGACCATCTTCTTTGAGACAATCATCTTTAAAAGAATCATCTTTGAAAGAATCATCTTTGAGACAATCATCTTTGAGACAATCATCTTTGAAACAATCATCTTTGAGACAGTCATCTTTGAGACAATCATCTTTAAGACAATTATCTTTGAGACCATCATCTTTAAGACAATTATCTTTGAGACAATCATCTTTGAAACAGTCATCTTTGAGACCATCATCTTTAAGACAATTATCTTTGAGAAAATCATCTTTGAGACAATCATCTTAAATTTAAGACAATCATCTTTCGTTCCTTTGGTTCCAGTGCGTTCCACTGAAGATCACGTGACACTGTGAAGCAAAAGTGAATTGCCGTCTAAGAACTCTAAACAAATTCTTTGACCGTTCGATTATTATGGATTTGATTTGATTGATTGATTTGGACAAGAATTTCTTGCAATCGTTTTCTATTTCCTCTCTTTCCATTCATTCAAAAACTCTCACCATCTTTGATTCATGCGATGTCTATGGTTCTTAGAAGGGTGTCGTGAAAGGACAGCTGCAGTAGCCGTGCACCTAAATACCTCTGCAGCTCCACCCAATCAATATTCTGTATATTCTGTCGTTTCCATGACTACTCCCGCCTATCTCATGCATTCCTCGCCATCTCGTAATCTACATACTTACTGAATTCCTGTCCGTCTCATTAATTCGATGTCTATTTACGTTGTAACGCATCTCATCGTTCAATGATGTCCAATAATTATTAGAATTATTTGCAACATTTCAACGCACGTTTTGCATCCTAATCCATTCAACATCTGCTTCTAATTTCTCAATATTCTTATTCCTATTCGCCTGCTCAAACTATCTGTCACCTTCTTTTTCTTCTGCTTCCACTACCTGTTCTTTCTCTACTTCTTTTACATTCTTTTCTTCCCATTCATCTTCTTATCTTCCTCATCCTTCTCTTTGCCTCCCATTTCTTCTTCCTATACCTTCTTCATCACCCTCAACTCCTCCTCCTACATGTTTGTTGCTGTTGGCATTGTACCTCTTTATCATCAACCTCCTCACTTCTCTTCCTCCTTACTTCTCTTCCTCCTCCTCCTCCTCTTTCTTCTTCCTCTTCGTCCCCTTCCACTTCTTTCACCTGTGTTGGCCTATGTTGTCGGTGCCAGAGTTATCGGTGTCAATCAATGTTGTTGGTGCCAGTGTCATTAGTGTTGATTAATGTTGTCGGTGCTAGTGTTATCGGTGTCAATCAATGTTGGCGGTGTCAGTGTCATTAGTGTTGGCCTATGTTGTCGGTGCCAGTGTTATCGGTGTCAATCAATGTTGGCGGTGCTAGTGTTATCGGTGTCAATCAATGTTGTTGGTGCCAGTGTCATTAGTGTTGCTTAATGTTGTCGGTGCCAGTGTTATCGGTGTCAATCAATGTTGGCGGTGTCAGTAGTGTTGATTAATGTTGTCGGTGCCAGTGTTATCGGCGTCAATCAATGTTGGCGGTGTCAGTGTCATTAGTGTTGGCCTATGTTGTCGGTGCCAGTGTTATCGGTGTCAATCAATGTTGGTGGTGCCAGTGGTGTTGGATGTTGGTGTTACTTAACCTTTGACTGTGGAAAATTCATTTAAATCTCATCGTAATGAGATTTAATATTTGCATCTAATTCTGTGTCATTTCAATTGATTGAATTTGACAATTAATTCATTTTTTGTTGCTAAGTCATTGGGTTAGGTTAGGGTTAATAATTAAGTTCCATCCTTTTGTTCTTTAACATGTCTAGTGTAGACAACTTAATTGAGTGCTACATAACTGTCGTTAGTCACATAAATAAATATTAGTTTCTTTCATTTCATTTGATAGATAAGCATCGTCTTCTGCAGTTCCGCTATGAGATTAGAATTCCAAAAGTTAATCATATAATAATAATTATTTATTATTATTGATGATCTCTGTCCTCATTCATCTCTATCCGACTCAACAACTGTCCTTCTCTCGTATTCTCTCGTCTACCATCTGGTCGTCGCCGAGTGCTTCAGGCGTATGCATGCCTCGAATGCGCACTGATATTATAATGTGGCAAAATTCTGTCGATATAAGTTCTATTCGATCCAAGTCATGAAACAAATATTCATTGATTTTAATATACAGATGAGTAAAGACACAGTGGGAAAAAGAATGAGAATCATGAGTGTTCAGTTCCATCTAACCATCTAAGCTCTCCACTATGCAAGGCCTCCCATCGCCCTCTGTGAATAACTAAAATATTAATAAGTCTGCTTGTGAATTAACATGAGACACCATCGGCCACGATTTCACACGTAGCTGGCCATCATATTATTATTCTGTTTTTTTTATATTAAATGTCAACAAAGGTAAGATCAAAATTCCTGCATAAATCGCCTGAATCAAAGAAGAAAGTTCTCATTAAGTTACCCGAATGATTTATGTAAATGAATTCGCAATGTATATCACATTCACATAGATCCTTAAAACAGTTAAGCTATTGAATTAATTATACTGCAAATAATAGTAGCCAGAAAATTTCTTGAAATCATCGAATACAGATCGTTCTCATTGTTAGCATATCCTTCATTAGCATATCCTTCATTAGCATATCCTCCATTAGCATATCCTTCGTTAGCATATCCTTCCGAGTGGTTTATTCTTCTGTGAAACGAAAGATGGTCAAAAGACCATGGCCAGAATACATGTCCTTGTCTACCATACACATCACCTCATTCCTCTCGCTGTTGTAGTGCAAAAAAAATCCAATAGGACTTGGAATGCCTCTAGTCAACAGCGGATTAGAGAAATGGAGAGGATTTAATTCAGCATCGAACATCTCCATCCCATCAAAAGGATAAAAACCAGTTCCTATAATTCTGCCATGAGCATCAGCATAATTCAAACGACATTCTCCATAGTTGACTGATGGCGATTGGCGTACGATGTTCCCACTCATATCGATCTCAACTAAAATACATCGGCCAAAATAATAGGCCAAGAGCAAGTTTCCATTTGGTTTCTGAATGACGTCGACTGCATATCCGAACTCATCAATATCCATGGTCAGCATTATTTCATGTTGCAGGGAACCATTCGTGTCATATAGGCTGACGAAATCAGGATCCTGTCGTCCCCGCTGTGTAAGGAACATAACGCTACCATCGGTGGTAACGGATATTGGAGCATACGGCATCTCTACATTTCTAATCCATGGCAGCACGTTAAAATTCTGATCCTCATCTCTTGTTATGCGTAAGACTGAAAAGCAATGGCAGTCTGACTTACAATCGCAGTCTTCGTTTCTTAGACCGACAAGTCCGACATACACGCAGTTGGACAGCTTGCAGGCTGCTATGCCGTGCACACGTCGTCCTGGTAGCCGGATGACGTCACTGACCACTTTTAAGTTGTTGCTGTTAAAAACCTTAATAACCGGACGTCGCTTATTTCGGCAGCAGTACATAAATACTTCATCCTTGATTGTTGTAATCCCACAAATATCGAATCGCATTCGAGATTGGTACAAGATTTCAAGCCGAATCATTTCGTCACCTGAAAAATATACATCTGCTTTATTTATGGAATACAAAAGTATATATACTTGACTGGTAATATATTTTATAATGCATGTTTCGATGTACCCGTATGTGTTCATATATATATGCAGTCAGTTGGTTTATTAGACAAATTGATTTATTTATTGATTTATTAGCATCATTATAGTTAAAAGTTGAAACAAGATGTTATCAACTTGACGACATAAATAGTGGTGGCATTTATTAGGAATTATAGCTACTTCAGTCTCTTCCACAGTTTCGCAACCGTCTCAAGAGTGTTTTATTTCACAGCTTTCTTAACTCCTGCAAGTTGTCCTGCATGGTTCGGCTCGAAAGCTTCAGCGATCAGTTTCGCTGAAAGTGACGCTTTATGCAGTCATGTAAATGTCAGATTATTATTATTATTATTAGAATTGTTTACTCAAGAGTTAGATTTCGAGCTATTTGCATCACGATCGTAATTCCAGTTCTGTTAGTTAATCATAAGCATGGAATAAAAGCTACTCATAAGCATGGAATAAAAGCTACTCATAAGCATGGAATAAAAGCTACTCATAAGCATGGAATAAAAGCTACTCATAAGCATGGAATAAAAGCTACTCATAAGCATAGAATAAAAGCTACTCATAAGCATGGAATAAAAGCTACTCTGTTGATTTTCATGAACTAACCACAGCTGTCAAGAAGTTTCTGCAGCTCGTTTCGGTAGAAGTCGGTCGCAAGGATGTTGCTCCATTGCGAACAGACAGAACTAAGTCTGCTTATCACCAGATCTGCTTTTTCATTCCAGACACTTCTAGACAGCTTCATACCCATCACTTCGAAAGCAACGGCATTGACCAGGATCCACTCAAGCGTCTCGAATGGGAGATCGTGCAGCTACAAGTAAAAGGAAAACAAAGGCCCCTAATTACAACTAATTAACAAACTTGTTAGGACTCTTCAGCATTAAATCGACAAAGTGGAAAGCAATTCAACCAATTCATCACCACATCAGCAATCTAAATACAAGAGGAACCATCAAAATATCAACTTAGTAACACAACTGAAATACGTGGACACGCTTTCTTAATTGAGAGTTTGCGATGTTCAGCATAAGCAGGGTTTGAACATGAAAGAGTAAACAGAATCAGTAAACAAGGCCGTGCATACTGAATAGTTATTATCAGACCACCTTTAGATATTTTAGCTTACTCTATGCCAGCGTTCCCCAAAGTGGGTTCCGCGAGGCGAGCACAAGGGTTCCGCGAGAAGCTGAGATAAGAAATAATTTTTTGTGTGAAATTTTATTGCAATGCAACATTTTAAGCAGCTTTTGAAAAATGCACTGGAAGTTTGAAACTATAGCGTCAGTCGTCTTTTTGATTTGTCTTCACCCGACCTTTCAGTGATTATTAGCAATCCAATAATTATAGCCTATAGTATGTTGCTTGTATAAGCTTATACATCACTGCTGAACGCAACGTATATGTAGGTCAAAGCTTTAGGTCTTAATCTGAACAGAGACGCAGTCATCTTTGTTATCGTTATCTTGACGAAACCAAACTGGCCTGAGCACCGTAAAACGCAAGTTTAAAACGAGTCACCAAGTCTGATCTTGTTGTAGTAGCAACAAATAATGATTTTAATTTGTTTGTGTGAATATTTGCCAAAATTGAGTGACTTCTACGTAGGCCTACGCTAGCTAGGGTTCTAGCCTTTTAAAAAATTTAATTTAGGAACGAGGACCACTTTCCAAAATCACACGATTTTTAATGGTTCTCGAGAAAACCATAGTTCAGAAATTGCAAATCATTTTCACTGCCTGATAGCGAACTTGCTTAAATGCTTCCTTTTCATGAATTACCATGCATGCAGGTACAATAATAGGATACGAAACCACTCAATGAAGGTGAAAAGCAGCCAACTCTTCTAATGGAGACTACGAACTTAAGTCTAATTGACCTATCACGAATGAAGCAGAATTCCAATTAACCTTCACATTCTAACCTCATGTAGGGCATATTCTCAGTCGGATCCACAAATCGTGGTTTTGAAAACAGTGCAATTTAATCTTTCATGATATTGGGAAAAAACTTTCTATAGTTTAGTGTGTTTAGGTATGTAGGTTTATAATTATTGGTAGCCTTTGCATCCCGTGCATTCCGGATGAATCAATGCGTTTAGCTGAGATTGGGGTTCCGCCAGTAAATATTAGGACGCGAAGGGTTCCGTGACCCAAAAAGTTTGGGAAACGCTGCTCTATGCAAAGGACAAACACCTGGTACAGATTTCTTCCATTAATTAATTTACTTTTTAGTCCACATTTTCACCTGATTTCTTCCTCATGTGCATCTATTGTCGAGTTGATATTAGAAATGATTATACAGTGATTAGTAGCAACGAAGCTAAGATACGACAATTGCAGAGTGGAACTATCTTATGCTTGAAGTTTGTGAGGCATAAGGCGCAAATTGCTTCCTTCGTTTCAAAATTCTATGATTACCTCAAAGTGCAAAAATAATCTATTTGAAGAAGAAAATACTTGGGAAATGTGAGGTAGTTATAATAGATCGGAAATTTTCTGATTAAAAGAATTTCACGACTTGCATGTTCAATGTAGATTACTATAGCTTACCGTTGTTTCACACATTGGGGAAAGTTGTGCAGATTTAGAGTTGTCATCTTCTAAATGGACTAGTGCTACAACAGATAGTAGTATAAGTTCCCTTAAATATAAAGCTGAAAATTGTATGCAGCTAAGTTATTATTATGAGGTCAAAGCAGGCTTGTGCAAAGATCTGGTTATCTAGTGAGCTTTCGCATACATTATTGAGATGAATGCTTCCAAGGATGAATTTTCCTTCTTGGGACAATCAAGCCAACGAGCCAAACAATTCTGATCTTTTATTGGTTCGATCAAATCTGTTTACCTGGAAATCACGTTGTGTTCTCGTAGTTTTGTAGTTTGATCGTGAAGTTTGAGTGTATTCATCCCATTATGCAAATGATGGCGTAACTATAGTACTGGGGACCAAATGACAACACTAAGCCT
The DNA here is from genome assembly GCA_949752735.1 of Lumbricus terrestris. Lineage (NCBI taxonomy): Eukaryota > Metazoa > Annelida > Clitellata > Crassiclitellata > Lumbricidae > Lumbricus > Lumbricus terrestris. The sequence goes on along the minus strand of OX457038.1, from coordinate 76,403,888 downwards.
AAACCTAACCGACCCTCACAATGCCTAACCTGACCGTAACCGACACGTCGGTCCCCGATACTCTAGTCATGCCCAAAGGAGCTCAATTTCAATACGAGTCATTCTATTTAAATGCATTGCATAATAATTCTATCCGATATTTCTTAGAGCCTGTGAGCTAATTTTGTATAGTCTATTTAGTCAGTTGATGTTTAGGCGTACGACTAGACCAGCTCAAGGTCAGCGTCTAGACAGTTAGGCCTGCAGGTGCCAGACTGGCGGGAAAGTTTAGCGCGGCTCGGCCGACCGTCGCCGGAGAGCGCGAGAGAGAGAGAGAGATAGACAGACAGACGGACAGATACACGGAGAGAGGCAGATAGAAGGACAGAGCGGCCAGGGGAAGAGTGTACGCCCAGACAGTGTAAGAAGTAGTAGAAGAAGGCGTTGATAGTAGAGAGAGAGTAGAAGACGTTTTAGAGAACAGTGGAGTTTAGATAATAATATAGTTGCGTTGCTGTCGTAGAATTCAAGCGTTTGTCGTCGTTGATCTATTGTTGTGTTATCTGCGTGTGTTATGAACGAAGAAGAAGAAAATACAAGAAACAGAGCTTTGTTGTAATTGAACAAGTTAAGAACTTTAGAGATTTATACCCTAGATTTAGATAACGAAATACAGTGATTAGGCTAGGTGTAGGCTACGCTACTGAACACAAGGGAAAAAACGGGAGAAAACTTTGAAGGTCAATTGGGTGATGACATTTTTGGTGATAGCGGTGGGATACTGAATTCAAGCAACGGACGTTGGGATAGTGAACTCAGTCGGAGGAATATTTTCAATCGGAGCAACATTTTCAATTGAAGGAATATTTTCATTTGGAGGAATATTTTCAATCGGAGGAATATTTTCAATTGGAGCAACATTTTCAATTGGAGGAATATTTTCAATTGGAGGAATATTTTCAATCGGAGGAATATTTTCAATTGGAGGAATATTTTCATTTGGAGGAATATTTTCAGTCGGAGGAATATTTTCAGTCGGAGGAATATCTACGGTGGATTTTGCTTACGAAGCATTTTCGACGTCAATTTTCGGAATATTCACCGTCCGTAAATTGAAGGTGAATATCGAATTAATCTGAGGAGCCGACCAAACGGGAGAAGGAAACGGAGCATCCGAACAACTGGTGAGAAGATACAACGGGTATACGAATAACATTACGACAACGCCAGAGAGAGGTATACAAAACTCGCTCCTTGTATAAACAAGCCATAAGAAGTAAAGTCAGCCAATTGCAGAAAGCATAGTCACTCCCTCGATTTCTTCACGCAAATCAGTTGAAGTAAGAAAGTAAGATGGAGAAGCTCACGGAACAAAAGCAGGCCAGTATAAAGAAGATGTCTTCTGCTCGATTAATAAAGTTATTAATTGAAGAGGGTCTCGACATAGAAGAAGTCGAAGAGATGTCAAGGGAAAATTTGATGAGAGCCCTAGCAGAGGTGTGGCTAAAGGAAGCTGAAGAGAAAGGCGCTGTAGGTGGCGTTGAGGAGAAACCACAGGCTATGTCTATGGAGGCGTTGATGCAATTTATGATGATGAAGGAGGAGCAACGCAGACAAGAAGAGAAAGAACGGAAACAAGAAGAGAAAGAAAAAGAGGAGCAACGCAGACAAGAAGAGAAAGAACGGAAACAAGAAGAGAAAGAAAAAGAGGAGCAACGGAAACAAGAAGAGAAAGAGAAAGAGGAGCAACGGAGACGAGAGGAGAAAGAACAAAAACAAGAAGAGAAAGAGAAAGAAGAGAAACGGAGACAGGAGAAGAAAGAGAAAGAAGAGAAACGGAGACAGGAGGAGAAAGAGAAAGAGGAACAAAGGAAACAAGAAGAGAAAGAACGGAGACAAGAGGAAAAAGTAAGAGCAGAACAAGCAGAAAGGATGAGACAAGAAGAGATACAGATGCAGAAGCAGCAGTTCCAGCTTCTGCTAGAACAAATGAAAAAAGATCGTGACGAAGCAGAACGAAGAAGAATGGAATTGATGATAGAATACGAGAGGGCAAGGAAAAGTGATGAAGAAATACGAAAACAACAGATCGAAGAGCAAAAGATGCGTGAGGAAGACAAAGAAGCCATGCGTTTGGCAGAATTACAAAGAGCCGAAGAGATTCGACAGGAAGAATTGAAAATGGAGAAAGAAAATTTGGAAAAAGCGGAAAGAGAAAGGGAAGAACAATTAGAATTAGAACAAAAGAAACTCGCTCTTAAGGAAGCTCAGCTCCGAGAAATGGCTATAGAAAAGGAGGAACGTAGAAGACAGTTAGAATTGTTGCAGCAAAAGATAGAACAAGAAGAACTGCGTAGGGTAGAAGATCAAAATAGACTGAGGGAACGAAATGAAGACGAAAGAAGAAGTCGTGAAGAGTTAGAACGAACCAGGGTCAGAGAAAGTGAGACAATGGTGTCCAAGATTAAAAAGATAGGTGATGCAATGAAACACGTATTACCTAAGATGCCATATGATATGATGGAGGTGCCATTATATTTTGAGACAGTTGAGAATGCATTCAACAGTTTTACGGTGGAAAAGCAGTTTTGGGTCAAATTGCTGTTGCCACTAATGACGCCAAGAGCAAGAACGGTGTTGAATCGATTGTCTTTCGATGATCTAGACGATTACGACATAGTGAAAGAACATTTACTGAAAGAATTCAAATTGACAGCGAGAGAATATCGATCACGATTTGGAGATGCGAGGAAAACGGCGGAAGAAACATACACGATGTTTACAGCAAGATTAAAGAACCTGTTGAACTATTATGTCAGAAGTAGGCGAGTGGGTAAAAGCTACGAGAAGTTATTTGATCTGTTGGTGGCGGATAAATTGAAAGAATGTCTACCACCGGGTCCACTACAGTTCGTACTAGCAAAAGAGGGTACTGAATGCTTGGAAGCCAGTAATGTTGCAGAACTCGCAGACGTACACGTGAATAATCGAATTGGTCTAATGTTTCAAGACAAACCGAGATATGAAGCATGGGGTAATAGTTCGAAGCAACCCAGGTGGAATAGTAATAACAAAGAAACAGGAAACCAAGCCAGAAATAACGAAGCGAGGAATGATGGTGCTCCTGGAAGACAGTTTGGTCAAGATAGAAGAGAAGCAACGGGTGACAGACAAATGTACAGTCGAATTCCAGTGATGGGACGCCAAAGAGAAAACAATACAGCGTACAATTACAGGCGGGAGAACACTGAACAGAGAGGGATTATTAAGAAACGTTGCCATAATTGTCAGTCAGACCGACATCTGATAAAGGATTGCAAAGCACCACCAAGAACGACAAATCTGAGAAATAGATTTACTCGAAGTGCAGAAAATCTCAGAGTAAATCAGATACAAGTAAGGAATGCACCGATTCAGTATGAAGAACAAGACAACCGCGAAACGGAAGTGAAGTCAGTGATGAAGTGCACGCCTCAATTTGCTATACAGAGAGAAATAGTAAATTCTGCTCCAATTAAAGATGCTGGTCGAGAAACAGAAAGCAAAGATGAGTGTCAACGTACAAAGAAGTCTTTACTACAGCATGTCAATGTAGAGATACGTGGAAATGATGACAGTTGTCATCCCGTGCAAGTCAGAGCGCTGATCGACTCTGGTACTGAGATTCCAGTAATCAATGAGGAATTGTTGAAAGGAGCGACAGTGGAAGGAATTGGCAGAGTACATTTGCAATGTGTGGCTGGAGAACCCATTCCAGCTAAGTTGGTGAAAATCGAAGTGCGGATGAGTTGTCATAACGAAGGAGGAGATTGGAAAGACAAGGGAGTAAATATCGCGCCATATTTAACCTTAGTGTGTGCCAGCATTCCGGCAGTCTTGTGCAAAGATAACAAAGAGAAATTCTTGCTGCATCCGGAGATAATCGCAGAACTGAAAGAGGTTCCACCAGTGAATGTATTACAAGGAGAATTGCAAGCGAATGTGACTACAAGAGCACAGAGTCGGAGAAATGAAGTGGAAGAAGGAGAAGAGGAAAAGTCAAATGAAAGTTTGCTAGATGAGGATACAGAAAGCGATGATGAACAAAGCATTCAAGAAGAAGAAGGAATAACATCCGGAAACAATGAAATTGAAGAAGAGATGGTTGCATGTGAACGTGATAATGATTATGATGATTCTGGAAGTGATGGTGAAATGGACACGAGTATGAGGGATTTGTTTGCCGAGAATACGAGTGATGAAAGACAATTGGCAGACGCAATGAAATTTGAAGAGCAGCAGAGAAATGACGAGTCACTGAGGTCGTGGTGGAAGATAGCTGAAGACAAAGGATCAGAGTTTAGTGTGGTGAATGGGTTGATGTATAAGAAGCATCAAATGTTGGACCAGTTGGTGTATCAGTTGGTGTTGCCGAAGGAAAGAAGAATTCAGGTGATGGAATTAGCACATGAGTCAGTATTTGGCGGACACTTGGGAGAAGAGAAGACAAGGGAACGTATCAAGTTGTCCTTTGTGTGGCCAAGGATGCGTAGAGATGTGGTGAAGTTCTGCAAGTCCTGTGAGAAGTGTCAGCTGAAAGCACGAAGTTTGGTGATGGATCGAGTGCCGATTACACCAATACCAAGAGAGGATGTGCCGTTCAGAAGAATGACCATGGACGTCGTAGGACCGATCGAACCGACTTCAGCAGCAGGGCATAAGTATTGTTTGTGCATCGTGGACTCATGTACAAGATGGCCGACAATATTCTTGATGAAGTCATTGACCGCTAAGGCTGTATGCGAAGCTTTGATGAAGCTGTTCATGGATGTGGGAGTTCCGTCAGTGATCACGAGCGACAGAGGGACGAATTTTACAGCCAGTCTAACAAGAGAATTTCTGAAACTGATGGGATGTTGTCCTCGATTCGATTCGCCAGGACATCCAGAAGCGGCAGGATTGGTGGAGAGATGGAATCAAACGTTCAAGAAAATGATTCATCATGTCGTTGTGGAAAATCCGAGACAGTGGCATAAAATTATTCCATTTACAGTATGGGCATTGAGAGAAGTGCCTAACGCAACTACAGGAGCGGCACCGTATTTGCTGGTCTATGGAAAGTTGCCGAGAGGGCCACTCACCATCCTTAAAGAAAGCTGGACCAAAGAAATAAATCTACCACCGAACATTGGAGTGCAACCGGCAAAATACCTGAAAAATTTAAGAGCAGACATGGAAAAGGCCTTGACATTCGCCGAGAGTTGTGCTGGAGAAAAGCAAAAACAGTACGCCAGTCAATACAACAAAAGAGCAAAAGATAAAGAATTCGAGCCAGGAGAGAACGTCATCGTGCTGTATCCAACGTCAACCAATAAATTGATCTCACGATGGCATGGTCCATGCAAGGTCCTGCAAAGAAGATCCAAATATTCGTATCTGGTGGACATGAACGAAAACGGTCGACGGATTATTCATGCTAACAAGATGAGGAAGTTCATTACGAGAACATTGTCTTGTGGTCTGATTGTGGAAGAGGATGAAGAATTTGGATCAGTGGTAGAAATACCACTGAAGGAAGACTATTCAGAGACAAAACAGAAGTCACTTCAATTGGATTACGAACAAATTGGACATCTGACCAGCGAACAACAGAAACAATTACTTGATGTACTGAATCGATATGCAGACAGATTCTCAGACAAACCTGGATTATGTACGTTGATAGAACACGAAGTGGTGCTGAGGCCAGACTTTCGCGAAAAAGAATTCATGGCATATCGAATACCATTAATATACCGAGCAGAAGTGGAAAAACAAATACAAGAGATGCTGAAAGAAAACATTATTCAACCATCGTCAAGCAGAATGGCAAGTCCACTTGTCATTGTCAAAAAGAAGAATGGATCCTTGAGATTGGCTTGTGACTACAGATACATTAACTCTTTTACTGAAAATTGTCGATATCCTATGCCAATCGTCAACGATGTCTTGAGCAAAGTTGGAAAATCCAAGTTCATTTCTGTTCTGGACTGTCGCAGTGCATATTGGACTTGTCCTGTGAAAAAGAGTGACCAATGGAAGACTGCGTTCGTTACACATAATGGACTGTATGAATTTACGCGTGTCCCTTTTGGAATGATTAACTCAGGACGGACTTTTGTAAAAGCGATAAATATGATTTTGCAACCGATTCATGATTTTACTGAACCTTATGTTGATGACATTGCAGTGCATTCTAATGATTGGGACATTCATTTGAAACATTTGGAATTATTTTTGAAACAAATAAGACTGCATAATGTAACATTGAACTTGAAGAAATGTGTGTTTGGTAAGAGTGAGGTGAAGTTCATCGGTCACCTCTTAGGATCAGGGAAGAAGATGATGAATCCAGACAGGATTGACAGTTTAATTAATTTGAAGAAACCTGAAACCAGAAAGGAAGTGAAGCAAGTCTTAGGATTTTTTGGATTTTACAGACAGTTTATTTGTAATTTTGCTGAAATTGCTAAACCATTAACAGACTTGACTAGCAAGAAAGTACCTGATAACATTGTTTGGACTGATGTACATCAGAAAGCCTTTGATTCCCTTAAGCAGATTGTCTTGTCAAATGTGATTCTATATGTGTTTGAGGTTGGGAAACCATTTAATTTGTACTGTGATAGCAGTGATTTTGCTGTGGGAGCGGTCCTGTCTCAGGTGGACGAGGAAGGGATAGAACGTCCCGTTTCATTTATCAGTCAGAAGCTGACAGATACTCAGAGGAGGTGGGCGACGATTGAGAAGGAAGCCTATGCGATCATATGGGCTTTAAACAAGTTGAAAGAAATTCTTATTGGTTCTAAAATCAATGTGTTTACGGACCATAACCCTTTAGTTTATTTGACTGAATCCATGTCGAAATCTGCTAAATTAGTCAGATGGTCTTTATCATTGCAAAATTTTGACATTCTATTGAACTATAAGAAAGGTAAATTGAATGTAGTAGCCGATTGTCTGTCTAGATTGTAGTATAAGATATTTTATGATGTATTATGTTATGGACTATTTGCATTATTTAGTTAAGGTACGTTCGCTAATTTTTATAGGTAATTAGCTCTCTTTAAAAGAAAGGAAGGAGGTAATGTGAGCTAATTTTGTATAGTCTATTTAGTCAGTTGATGTTTAGGCGTACGACTAGACCAGCTCAAGGTCAGCGTCTAGACAGTTAGGCCTGCAGGTGCCAGACTGGCGGGAAAGTTTAGCGCGGCTCGGCCGACCGTCGCCGGAGAGCGCGAGAGAGAGAGAGAGATAGACAGACAGACGGACAGATACACGGAGAGAGGCAGATAGAAGGACAGAGCGGCCAGGGGAAGAGTGTACGCCCAGACAGTGTAAGAAGTAGTAGAAGAAGGCGTTGATAGTAGAGAGAGAGTAGAAGACGTTTTAGAGAACAGTGGAGTTTAGATAATAATATAGTTGCGTTGCTGTCGTAGAATTCAAGCGTTTGTCGTCGTTGATCTATTGTTGTGTTATCTGCGTGTGTTATGAACGAAGAAGAAGAAAATACAAGAAACAGAGCTTTGTTGTAATTGAACAAGTTAAGAACTTTAGAGATTTATACCCTAGATTTAGATAACGAAATACAGTGATTAGGCTAGGTGTAGGCTACGCTACTGAACACAAGGGAAAAAACGGGAGAAAACTTTGAAGGTCAATTGGGTGTTGACAGAGCCATATAAATTTCATAGCAGAAGATCTTCATTGCATTAACTTACGATCGGAGCCTGTATTCTTTTCTTCTTCATCTCCGGATTCTGTTGATGATTGATGCTTTGCAGACGCCATCATGTCTTATATAACGTTGGAAAGCACTAAGACGTGCAGCAGCTGCAAAGGAGCAAGACTCTCCTATAGTTCCACAGACTTTAGACTTGCAGTTAAAATTATGCTGTGGATATCAAGTCCAACCGTGACAACAAAGACAAACTGCCGATAGGTTGACTGTGAAAAACGACAAAAAGGAAATATAACAATTAATTCATGATATAATGATTATAATATACATGTAAATGCGAGGCAATAAGTATCATCAAATATGGAAAGTTCAGATGTATGAGACATTGGTGCTGAGTGCATTGCTGTACAATTCAGAGACTTGGACGCTGAGGGAAGCACAGAAGCAGCGGCTGAGGGTGTTTGAAATGACGTGTCTAAGAAAGATAGAAGGTGTCACGAGAAGGGATAGGATAAGGAATACAGAGATATACAGCAGACTGAATATTCGGCATGATATAATACACAAAATTCAGAGCAAACGGCTACGCTACTTTGGCCATGTAACAAGAATGCGGGACGAGAGATACCCAAAGATAGCTGTCAACGGATATGTGCATGGTAAAAGAAAAAAGGGAAGACCAAAGAAGAGATGGTTCGACATGATACAAGAGGACTGTCGGGAGATGGGTTGGTCCATACAGGAGGCTACACAGTACACACAAAGCTCAAGAAAGAGAGAAGTGGAGATTTTCCATAGCTGGGCGGCTGTCAGAGCTCACCTTTGCTCCACATATTCACTCACTCAGCCGTGCCTGTTATTATCAACTCCGTCAACTACGCACTGTTGCTCGCTCACTTACTCCTACTGCTGCTGCAACCCTTGTCCATTCTTTTGTTACCACCAGACTTGACTACTGCTGCTCTCTCTATGCTGGCCTACCAATTTCCCGTCTGAGTTGCATTGATCGCGTCCTGCGCTCTGCAGCCCGCCTTATTGGCCGCATACCTAAATTCAGCCACATCTCCAGCTATATGCGTGACGTTCTTCACTGGCTTCCACTCAAGCAGCGAATTGAGTATAGGATATCTACTCTAGTCTGGCGCTGCATGCTAGGCCTTGCTCCTGCCTATCTTTGTGAGCTTTGTAGCCCTACTCTTAGTTCTCACCCCTTCCGCTCCCTTCGTTCGACTGAACAAAGTCTACTCTCAGTACCTTTTGCTCGAACTTCCACTATGCAGAGCCGTGCTTTCTCGGTGGTGGGACCCTCAACCTGGAATGGTCTTCCTCTGACCCTCCGCTCTCTTTGTAAAAATCCTTCTCAGACTTTCCTCTCTCATCTTAAAACAGTTTTATTTGGCCGCGCTGAGGTTGGGAGCGCCTCTGAGTAGCCCCCTTGAAGAGGCGCTATATAAATGCATATAATGATTGAATGAATGTCACGTGCGAAAGCATCGTCAAAGCCATAAGTCAAGTCAAGTAAGTCAAGTATCATACATCTGTCTCCATCTATGTTAAATGTCATTATAATACGTTATCACTTATCAGTATATATCACAATATTTATTAGCTTATAATTATAGGCTACGCACATGAACTGATACCTGATCTATTGAAAATGTATAGATATAAATGACTGCAGTATTAATAAACATTTAAATTTGTTAATCATTTGAGTGAAAATTAAATAAGAAATATTAGTGGAATGTGCTAGAACACTCAGGACAAATATCTGTTGAGGGTGTAGCCCTAAAAATGTGGGGGGTCCATTTTGGGGTTTCCAGCAAAAATGACCACAAAAGCACAGAATTTTGTTAATTCTCAAATTATTCATTTAGGGGTTTGAACCTGAAACAGTTTGAACCTGGTAACAAAATCACTCTAAAAAATTGTGGGGTGGTCCATTTGAGGGCTTTCTGGCAAAAATGGCCACAAAAGCACAGACTTGTTTAATTCTCAAATTATTTATTTAGGGGTTTGAACTCGGAACAGTTTGAACCTGGTAACCCATACACCCACCCACCCACCATTAAATATGCTCATGTCATTTGCATGAAGAAAGACTTACTTATTTAACAGTGAACAGGTTAGGCAAAAAAAAATAATGTTGTGTTTCCGGTAACAGAGCTCTAAAAAATTGGGTTGCGTAGGTAGGTCGAAAAATATTGTTATTTTGGTAAAATATTTTTATACAGTGACTATCCGAAAAATTATACCCAACTACTCTTTTTTGCATAAAGGTACACGCTGCAACAAAGTACGTGTTCTAAGCAAGTATAAACTGCCTATTTCCCGACTGTCTGCACCTAAAATTGCTCTAGAAAACAATTATATTAATTTCATTTTGTTGACATCTTTTCTGGTAAGAAAGTGAGAAGGGAAGGGAAAGATGAGTGCAAACAGAACATCACTGCTAGGGGTCGTTCCAGACTGGCCGAGCCAGTGGCTAGTTACACCTGGAGGTTGCTAGATTTATTTTCCCTAGTCACCGTTAGAGGTGGCTCAAGTGAGAATGATAAGACTAGAGGTTTCTCAAGACTGGTAACCAGGAAGTTGTTAGGCAGGTGTGAAACTCTAAGGCAATGTCATTGTAAATAAAAAAAATTACACAAAACTTTCTGAGTTGCGGCAATAAAAGTGAGTTGGTCGCGTAACCGGAAACACAACATTTTTTTGGCCTAAGATCCAACTCTATACGGAAGGCAATGTCACCGTATTATGTCAACGTATTATGTCAATAAAAATTTTTTTTTAAAGAGAAAAAAAAATTTCCAAAAAGTTTCAATTTTTTTTAAATACAATTTTTTTACAAAATTATTTGAGTCGCGGCAATGAAAGAGGGTCGGTCGGGTTACCGGAAACACAACATTATTTTTCTTTTGCCTTAGACAGCCATAAGTCATTAATTATCTAGTTGTCATCTAATCAGGAAGGCATATTATAAGGCAATGTGTCCCCCTCCCATGCAGATGCAATCCTAAGACACATGCAGAGGCCATAAGAAGGGTTAGCATAACTGGCGGTAAGCAGGTTTAGCATCCTTGATGCCGCAATATCGTGCATCAACCAGTGGTTCAAACGCTCAGCTCGAGTGAACAAGCAAACCGTTTCTGCATAGTACATGAACTTCTGCTAAAGTTTAGTTTTAGACAGTCCTGCCAGCTGTGCAGGCAAGTAACATGTGATCTAGTGTTGCCATCAATAGTGAATGCCACAATTAGACCTACATCACTTCCAGATTTAAGTTAACCAAAAACACGCTCAGGTAAACTGACAATCTCTGTGATCTGTTCACTCATTGGCACTTCATCAACTCACAATGTTGTGCTTTCCTCTGTTGGATGGTAGCATCTGAACTAGAATAGCAGACAGTAGGTAAGTAGCTTATTCGGCAAACCTGGTAATGGCGGTCCCAAATTATAGCATTAAGGAAATCGATGCATAGTATTGTGTTGACATAGAAAATGAATGTGAAGACCATGTTGTCATTAATTTGACAATGTAACACGTCATATGCCATAGATTTCACTTGGCAACTTCAAATATTCTCCGAACACGTGCAACTTGTGACTATATCTCCACCGGATAGGCCCTACTTGTTTTTTTATCCGACCACCAAGATACCAAGAATTAACGTTGCAGCGTTATCTTTAATAAATCCAACTTCTAGTTTCCCGAGAATCCTTTTAATCGATCCAGCTTCTGTATAGGCAAGAATTGGTTCGATAAATCTCGCTTCTATTTCGTCAGGAAATATTTTTCATCAATTTTTCATTGAAAATTATTGTTCATCAATCCAGCTTCAATTTCAGCAGAATGACTGCACTAACCATAAAACTAACCCTAACCGACTCTCACGACGCCTAACCTGAGCCCTAACCGACCCTCACGTGGTAAATCCCGCTTCTATTTCGTCAGGAAATATTTTTCATCGAATTTATAAGTTTTGGTGGTCGGATAAAAAACAAGAACCATCCACAGCGCCAATCCAATAATCCGCACTATAACCACGCGTCAAGTTTATAGCCTTCACGAAATCTCGATTTCCTTACTGCTATAATTTGGGACCGCCATTACCAGGTTTGCCGCTTATTCACCACCAAATAAAGCAAAAACATAATATACACTTAAACTAAGTGGCAAGCTATATCTGTAGGTGAAGTCCAATAGGAGTCACTCAATGCTCCATCAATAAAAAATGATGCACACAATGTCCGTGCTATGACTTTGCCTACATAATATTTATGACATTGATTGAACCTTAACAACTTCCATCCATAACCAATCCACACCTGCACCAATACTTCCAATGAAGCTCATGTGCAAATCCGACAAGTCAGCAGAATACATCCCTCAACGGTGATCAGCTCATTTCCAATGTCTTCAGCTTCTGCATGGTGCTCTGCAACTACTTAGCTTGGCCGACAACAAAACACAGCATGGAATATATGCACGACACATCACATGGAGTAAGATCTACAATGGGAAGCAACATAACCAGGGAGAGTTGTGCTCTTTAATCGGGAGGCCATGCTGTGGAATGAGTGACATACATTCAGAGGTAAACACGCACACTAGATACCCGTACTCCAAGCAATATGGCTGCCAACGAATGCTATAAAGTTAGAGCGCAACGACCTATCCTATCGACGGCATCGCAACATGCAAAGCGGTCAACAGAATGACTGTACTAACCCTAAAACTAACCCTAACCGACCCTCACGACGCCTAACCTGAGCCCTAACCGACCCTCACGCGATAAATAGTCGCTGCGCTGTAATTATATAATAGTCGCTGCGCTCTAATTTATGGCATTCGTTGGCAGCCATATTGTTTGGAGTACGGGTATCTAGTGTGCGTATTTACCCAAACGTTGACTCACCTCTTCAAGGAATAAATTTAGAACGCTAAGTCGATGAATTACCGAAAAAACTAACACGCAAACACTGAGCGATAATATAAGAATAAAGCAGCACACCGAAGTTACAACAAGCTTGCTAAAAACTAAAAACGTTCAAGAGCGATTGTTGCAGAAAGTTATCCAATTGAACCTCTTCATCAAAGCAACACAACTAACCGTTTTTCTGTCTTTATACTACTTTTCGCAGCGCAGAACACGGGACCACTAGTTTTTAGCGATTTGAAAGCGCGGTTTCAAAAGAAAAACCATATTGTGGGCGTGGTTTATAATTATGATTGATGTAATTACGGAAACAAAGCACATATAGTACAAGAGTTAACAAGTCATTTAAATTGAACGTTAAGTAAGAAGTAAGTAAGTAAGAATATTCTTTATTATACCACCAGCAAACGCACAGTAGTTTACAGAGGAAAATTAATGAATAATTGAAAACATTTATGCAAAGTTATATAACATTCGCATAAAAAAACTTTCTGGCAAAAGAATCAACTCTAGGAAGGGTTAGATTATGTGGCCTTGGTCGAGTATTGTATGGAGTGACCTTAAGTGGAGGGAGGAGGTCGTGAAGAATGTGACAAGGATTTAAAAGGATAGAGCGGAAAAGAGCAGAGTCAGCTCTAGAACAGAGTGTCAAAACTAGGAAAATCGGTCGGAAGAAAGCTGGAACGGGTCAATTTTCGTAAAAGACCGTTGAGACGTTTACGCTCCATTGCGTTGGCAAATGTTGTGCTAGCAGCTAATTAAATAAAAAAAGGACTTTTTATTAAAAGGATAGAGCGGAAAAGAGCAGAGTCAGCTCTAGAACAGAGTGTCAAACTAGGAAAATCGGTCGGAAGAAAGCTGGAACGGGTCAATTTTCGTAAAAGACCGTTGAGACGTTTACGCTCCATTGCGTTGGCAAATGTATGTAGGCCTAATGCAAATGTCAGCATTTAGGCCTAATACATTGAAGCATGGGCCTATATTATGTGAATTTATTATGTTTTTATAAACCATCAATATAAACTATCCAAATGAAAATTTGGACACGCTCTCATGCAGGCAAGTAATATATTTTTATTTAGTTGCTATTTATAAGCTATATTATAGGCCTATGACTACTCTTCAAGGTAGGTTTTAAGCCTATGGGTCGTATGTTAACCTAGCTTATGGAGAAGGTCAAATTTGTGTGTATATGCCTATAGGCCACATTTTTTATAATTATAGAGCATCTATAGTGTTTTTGGAGAAAAGACAAATCTGGCGTAGTTTATGAGGATGAGTCTTCTATTGAGACGACGCTAGTTTGAAGCCTGACTCTACTATATCCACCTTTTTCACATCAGACGAGAGAGACAGAGAGAGACAGAGAGACAGACAGACAAACAGACAGACAGACAGACAGAGAGAGAGAAAGAGAAAGAGAGAGATGGAGGGAGAGAGGATGTAGGTCTATTCCTAGAAGCCTCTCCATATTTAAGTCAGTAAGTACACGTAAGTCGTCTTTATTAGCCATAGATATATATGATGATAGAAGGACTATAGATGCCGACAATGATCATAGCTATTTGGTGCTCTAACGCAGACTGCAGTGGTCTTCATAGAGCGTCAGCAGCAGCATCCAATCTCATCCCAAGGGTGCAGCTCCACACACGACAGTTATTCGCTCCAACGTCGGGCGTTCAAAATTAATGGTCGGACCGTTGACTACATTAGACCAAAATGTCATTGGATGACTGCTGGGATGTTGGGATGGGGGATTTGGATGGGGGATCGGGATGGGGATTGGGGTCAGAGGTCAGTGGTCAGTTTGTGGTCATCGAGTGCTATTAGCATAAGTATCTCTACGCTTTGTCCAATACCCATGACCCTGTATACATACAGCCACTCACCCACCACCCACCCAACTAATAGACACCCATCATCCACCCAATATACGTAGCGCCCCATATCTCCCCCGATGCTCACCCATCAAACACCCACTTACAATCACAAACGCCCATCCCAAAATCAACCCGCCATATATATGTACCGTATGTAGTAAATACCCACCAACCCACTAAACACCCCCACGCTGCATGCACCCACTAATACCCAACCAACCCTATACAGCCGTCATACACTCACCCAGTCTACACCCACTCTCGAACCACCCACCCAAAGAGCGCAATCATAATATTATATGCACCAACTTAACCGCCCCCAAAACACCAGTGCACCTACCAACCAACAGACAGACAGACCAACCGACCGACCGCCCAAGAAAATAGCAATCGAAAGGACTCGCGTTATTGCAAAGTACTCCCTCTCTCTCTTCCCTCTCTCCTTCCCTCTTCCCTTCCCTCTCTCCATCCCTCTCTCCGTTTATTTTCTCCCTTTTGTCTCCCACTCTGTCTCCATCTCTCGGTTCCTCTTATTGCCTCCTTTGTCTTCGGTTTATTTCCCACCCGTCATTCTCTTTCTGCTGTGTCAACTCTTTCATTACAAATTAGGATGAGTCGTCTAAACTCAGTTTAGCGTGTGCCCGACTCTCCCATTTGTCAGCTCCGTCTGTCTGCCTCTGTCTATCTGTCTGTCTCTATCTCTGTCTGTCTCTGTCTGTCTCTATCTCTCTGTGTCTGTCTCTCTCAGTCTTTGTGTGTCTGCCTGTCTTTCTCAGTCCACCGCCATATTCTCTTTCTCTTCATCTCTGTCTTTCTTTGTGTGGGCCATAATTATGTGGTTGTGAGTGTATCCATGCACGTGCGTCTGCATGTCTCTTTGTGTATTTCATTCTGCTTCTATCTGTCTGTCTCTGTCTTTGTGTATGTCTGTGTCTGCGTCTGTCTTTGTGTCTGTCTCTGTCTGTCTGTTTGTTTGTCTTTTCCTCACTCTCTCTAGACAGACAAACAGACAGACAGATAGAAAATCTATATCTGTCTCTCCCTGTGTCTGTCTCTCTCTGTCTTCCTCTATCTTTTCTATCCCTCCCTCTCACACACACACACACACACACACACACACACACACACACACACACACACACACACACACACACACACACACACACACACACACACACACACACACACACACACACACACACACACACACACACACACACACACACACACACACACACACACACACACACACACACACACACACACACACACACACACACACACACACTCTCTCTCTCTCTCTCTCTCTCTTTCTCTTTCTAATCCCTAGGTTCTTAGTTTCATCAATTCTGATCGATCACTTATGTATCGCCAGTCTAGGCGAACTGATTATTAGGAGGGATTTGTGGAGAACTTACCCGACGCCTGCATGCATGCCACCCATGGATAACAGCTTCGTCTATTGGCTACGACGAGAGACAGGGTCAGGAAGACAGACACAGACACACAGAGACAGACAGACAGACAGGCACGCAAACTGGAAGGACGGTCATGCAGACAGAGACTACAGTGACAGAGGAGGCGGATGAACCGAGATAGTGTTCGATAGATTCTGTTTGGGATGCACAGCTCTGATCTGCGTTTAGATCAACGTTAGTGACGCCATCTTGCGCTCGCTTTCTCCGCTGGACACCGGATTCCCGCGCTCCAGTCGATTTATTTGGAGCAGTGATAATCTGGAGAAACTACATATTTAATTATCTATCCATGAAGCCTCAGCAGGACTTTGAGAGAACCCGGATGTCTGGAGTGATGGAGGAAAGAAAAGAAGGAACGAAGGAAGCAAGGAAGGAAGGAAGGAAGGAAGGAAGGAAGGAAGGAAGGAAGGAAGGAAGGAAGGAAGGAAGGAAGGAAGGAAGGAAGGAAGGAAGGAAGGAAGGAAGGAAGGAAGGAAGGAAGGAAGGAAGGAAGGAAGGAAGGAAGGAAGGAAGGAAGGAAGGAAGGGAAGACAGAGACAGGTGATGGAAAGAACCTCAAAGAGAGACAGAATGGGAAAAATGTAGTTGCTGTTATGTCAGCTACCAAAAAGAAGATGCTTAATTCAACTTCAACTTTAACTTGTTTATTGATCCCAAAAAATATAACACAGACAATAATTGCATTCATAATAGTAGGCCTACATAGAGTGATTAATTACAGTTTACAATTGCGATGGTATAGCTTAGTGTACAATTGTTACTGTGAAATGTAAATGGAACCCCAATTTTTTATGACTACGCTACTGAGATGCAATTCTGACTACGCTACTGAGATGCAATTCTGACTACGCTACTGAGATGCAATTCTGACTACGCTACTGAGATGCAATTCTGACTACGCTACTGAGATGCAATTCTGACTACGCTACTGAGATGCAATTCTGACTACGCTACTGAGATGCAATTCTGACTACGCTACTGAGATGCAATTCTGACTACGCTACTGAGATGCAATTCTGACTACGCTACTGAGATGCAATTCTGACTACGCTACTGATCGAGATGCATTTTCCTTCTTTATTTCATCTAATCTCGAAATATTTATGCTGGGCATGTTTACGTTGCTCGCATATAATCGTCGATGTTAAAGACAGCTATCGGACGCTAGAGGCAGTGGTTGTGTATTTGAAAGATATTCCGGTGACACGAAACGGAGTATCTCCCCTGAAAGCTATCCGGGGGGATGAATTAATCTATCCCCCCGGATGGAATTAACCGGTCTATACTATCCGGGGGGATAAACCAATCTATCCCCTTTTTTGAAAAATGCGCCTAATAAAAAAATTATGCTGTAATCAAAATTTAAAGTGACTCTAATTGTTTTAAGTGTCCTAAGCAATGCTCAGATAATGGCAACTCGAATTTATTTAGTGACTCTGAGTGTTCTTAAGTGTTTTTAATGTTTTAAGTGCTCTAAAAACAGGGGAAAACAAATTATCTACTAGGAATAAATATGTCTGTTAGTGTCATTGTTCAAAACAAAGCAGATGAAAATTAATTTTCAGCAAAAAATACACGCGAAATCGATTTTTTCGACTTTTTTTTAATTTGGGGGGATACAATTAATACGGGGGATACTCTATTTCGTGACACCGGCCGCGTCTCTTCAGGATTGTTTATCCAGACTGTGTATAATAATGTTGTGTCGAAGAAAGAGGTCGAAAAGTTAAAAAGTCCGCATGAATTTCATTCCGCACAAACCATTCATGACAGGCGAGATACTCGGCCGTTTTTCCGCGTCTCCGCTCATGAAAATTTAATTGAGTTACACGTCGGTCAGATGAAAATCATGCATTGAAGCGGCGTGCGTTTACAGTAGTTAGACATCCAGAGAAAGAAATTAATGCAGACTGCCTTCTAAAAAAGCAACTCTCAACGGAACTCTTAGTCAGACGCAGTCATCCGCCGGCGCTGGTTGCCTTCCAGAATTCCAGACGGAGCTCACTATTGACGTGACGTCGTCGTCGTCGTCGGTGGCCTGATCTGCGCATTCAGTCAAATCTCGCGAGATTTCGACGATGACGACGACGCATACATGGAAGTAGAATAATTCATTATTTTCATGTCTCGTTTCGTTTGCAAATCAATTGGATTTGGCGAAAATAACGGCGGAACAAAGTCGGCGATTGACATTAACAGGAACAACTCAAGGACGGGGTCCCTGTCCGTCTGTCTGTCCGTCCGACCGTCTGTCCGTCTGTCTGTCTGTCTGTCTGTCTGTCTGTCTGTCTGACTTTCCTTCTATTTGTCGGATGTTTTCGTTGCATGTTGAAACCTAATTTGAGGAAAGCCACATTCTCCGACCAATGTATAGATGTTGACCTAATTAGGGTTTGTATTGAATTGTCTTGAAATATTGTATCGAATTGTTTTGCATTGTATTTAAACATACTATACTTAGCGCTTTACAATGTAAGTAGGGTGAACCGTTCAGAGGCGCCTTCATTGCCTCCAGGTCATGATCGAGAGAAGGTTTCCAGAAAAGCAAGAGAGGACGTAGCTTATATCTGCTAGAGTTTGAGATTGAGAAGGCCAATTGAGGGAAAATACATGTAGCTCTTCTTAGCGTTTTAGTACAAGGAACTTGAAGATATTAATCTGTTTGAAGAGTGAAGTAGACTATGTGCGGAGGCTGAAAGAGACCGGAGTATTACACCAGATGGATATTTCGGTTCTAAACACCCGTTGTGCTTTAGAGACCAAGATGATGATTTTGAATTTGATACGTTCAGTGAGAGGGAGCCAATGCAGTTGTTCAAACATGAATGTTGTATAATTATATGCATTAAGTGTGACATTGTGTATAGTAAAAACTTCATATATATATATATATATATATATATATATATATATATATATATATATATATATATATATGTATATATATATATATATATATGGATATAATTATTGTCGCCTCCAGAGGTTTGCAGTCGGGGAATTAATTTATAGTGGAACGAGTATCGTATAATGACTTTCTTACATGACAGAATTAATTCTGGTTTTCTTTATTTTAACGGTTTATTGCGTCCTTTTTATTTCAGAATTTAGTAGACAACGTTCATTGCAAAAACAGTTATGGCAAACTCAATGGCTTGTCCAATACCAACACATTGAGTGCACGGCCGGTCTAGCTCCTTGTTGTATAGATCAATGCATATTAATGTACTCTATTATAATTATTCGTATAAATATGCACATATATTATATGCATATTATGCATATATATTATATATATATATATTACATATATATTATATATATTATATATATATATATATATATATGTATATAGGCAGCGATTGTTATTCATTGCATCGCACGAACGTCAATAAAGTGGGAGCGAGTCATGATGTAATTGAGAATTTATGAGGCGCGTTGATAATCGATTAGGAACCGAAGGCGTTATCGAACGACGAACGGATTGGCGTTTCATTATTTCATAGTTGCACGATTATAAGATTATTTATGTGTATATATATTATATATATATATATATATATATATATATATATATTCCTAGAGGCTCTATATATATAACGAACGAAATAAAAACTGGAGGCCGACGTGAGTTCCAGCCATTAGCAGTTCCCATGGCAACAGCATTTAGGGAGAGAAGCTTTGGCTTAGGAAGCAAAGCCTCTACCAACATATTTAAATGGAGCACTGCAGCAGCCACTGAAAGGTTTCTAACAGGGTGCATCTGTAGATGTATATATATATATATAGCATATATATTATATAGGAAATATTTATATATAACGTGCTGTATCATAGCGTGTGTAGGTTTGTACGAAATATATTTATGGAGATATAAGCGGAGTTCCGCAACAGCTGGAATTGTCACGAATGCTGCAGGCTCTCGCAAACACGTAGAACCAATTCCCGACGGTGTTCGTCCGTGTCAGATAAGACGCCTCCTCCTCCTCCTCCTCCTCCTTCAAAGCAGCAGTTGTCTCTTTCTGCAACTGAAATCAATTCGTAAATATTATTTTCAAAGGAGATTCTTTGCTTAAGATGTAAGACAGAAGATTGATTGATTGGCTGTCAACTTAGTGACATCTGAGCCGAAATGATAATAATTAAGGAATTCACGAAGCACATGTCATTCGATATATATCATTAGGCTATAATATGCATGCAAACGATATAAATATGCGCTACATATGTTAAGTGTCCATCCGTATACTTTTACTATGCAGTAGTCTACACACACATATGTGACCACTCAGGACGAAATGAGTCGGAAGTCGCAAAATGCAGAACGCCGCAAATCGCTATTAAAGGTGTGCAACCTTCAAATTATTGATTAGCGATTTTTATATATTTTTTAATCTACATTATAAAATGTATCAATAAAATATTAAAACTTATTTTATTTTGCCGTTTTTAATATGTTATTTTGCAAATTAAATCGCCAAAAAGATTTGAAACCTATATAAAAATTCAGAAAATCGCATTTTCCAAGAATTTTTTATTTCACAGGTCGATCGATTAAAATGTTATATCTCCGCAAACAATTGGTCGATTTTGATACATAATAGCTCATTTTAAAGGTAATTTAATATCGAATAACGTGGAATACATAACTCAAAATACTCAAAAAGTACTTAGCGACTCATTTCGTCGTGAGGGGTCACATATATGCACACACGCACAAACACACGCATTCATACATAACGCATTCGTACAATGTATTATGCACCAGCGTATACTAAAAACCAACGTTGAAGTTCAACGGTCCAGGGTTGGGCATCACTTTATTCACGAGCGTTGTTGCATTCAACTGGGGTGAATGATAGAAAGTAATTAGACGCGATGATGATGATGATGATGATGATGATGATGATGATGATGAAGATGATGATGATGATGATGATGATGATGATGATGATGATGATGATGATGATGATGATGGACGGTGACAAAGATGATGATATGATCTCCAGAGTCCACGACAAAGATAAGAATCTAAGATGACTTCGAGTGTGGAATATGTATAATGGTGTAAAGAAAGGTGATTGATCAAGGTCACTTCAAGGTGTGCCTACGAGGAAAGGCAACACTGGAAGACGAAGAGATCCACGTGACATTGGTTTTGGAAAGGTTAAGAGGAAATGAAGGAATGTTTCTACAAGAGTCGTATACAAGTTCCATCTGATATTATATCGAGAATATATCGACCGAACGATCAACGACATAATTATATTGGACACATTGAAGACATCTGAAAACACTGTTGACATGATTCCGAATGAATGGGATGCTTGACGACAACCACAGAAAGTCAACATTTAATGTTTACGGTAACAGAGGGTTTGGAGCAATTCATCACTAGATGCAGGATGGGATTTGTACGAAGGTAAAGTAAACTATTGGAAGGCAACTCTACTAATACTACTGCTGCTGCTGCTACTACTACTGCTGCTGCTGCTGCTGCTGCTGCTGCTGCTGCTGCTGCTGCTACTACTACTACTACTACTACTACTACTACTACTACTACTACTACTGCTACTAGGCTACTATACTACTACTAATGATAATAATGGTAATAGTGATGCGGTGGCGGAGTCTGCGGTGGTAATAGTAACAGTAACATTGGTAGTATAGTAACCTAGTAGAAGTGACAATAATAATTATTAATAATAGGTGCCATTCGATGATTCGAGACGTTGATTCAACATTTTAAATTGATATTCATGTCCTTGGGGGGGACCCTGTGTTTCTTGAGGCAAATAACAATAATGTTCATAGCTGCAAGAATACAAATAACTTATTTAATATATATATATATATATATATATATATATATATAAATATATTAATCACAGGAAGAGGACATATCAATAAAAATATTGGAAGAAACCGTTGCTCAGCCTGGTGATCAGATTCTTCTAAGTGCAGCGTAGGGCCTAATTGAAAGGATGTAAGTCTTGGTCGCAGACTCTCAGACCAAATAATATGATTATCATATATATTATGCAAGATTTTAATTAAGAGAAAGGTGATCGGATAAAAGAGGAAGCAGGTGGTTTGAAAGAAAGAACGACGAGTGTGGTACAGACCAAGTGGCCAGTCAAATAACATGAAGAAATTAATAGGTGCGCAGGATAGGCTACAATAGATCAAGAAGAAAAGCTTCTTAAGCTCGATTTGTCCCATCGTACAGAGAGAGATTTCACTCATTTGCTGTTCATTTCATTGTAAAGCTCACAATGCAAGCCAATCATAGGTTAATTATGATTGTAATTATTACTGTAATAATGTGATTATATCACTCTTACCAAACAGCAACAATATTGCTGAAGACATATTAAGACCGAAATGTTCAAGTCACCTCTTCCTGTTCCTATCTAACACCCACCTATAACTTCCACCACCCTCGCTTCAAACCGTGAATCCACGCTCGCTCTCCTCAGCTCCCATTCTGATTAAACATCCAGGCTCTTGCGGACTTGATCGTATGTATCACCAGTTTCAAGACTAGGTTTCTGTGTGAAATGGCTCATCTGTAGCAAAATTGCTGCTTGTCGGAATCTCTCTTTAGAAAGGTCGGCTATTATTTAGAAAAGGCGCTGTGTCATCAATTCGGGGCTGGCGTCGTTTTCCAATCTGGATTTGAATAAGAATGGACGAGACGAAACGTATCTTTTCAGCTTTTAATTAAAATAATCTGACAGATTTAATTGCGATTCGTAGTCGAACATTTCTCTGGCAAATTTCCACGATTTCTGTCTCAATTGGATCTAAATCAGTTATCGAAAATCGAAATGTAACCTCCGTTCAAATCCAGTGCATCACTCTCATTGCGTATATATATATATATATATATATATATATATATATATAACATGTAAACATATTTATATATTATATATATCTATAAGAATATAAAGCAAATATAATAGTTTTGACAAATGAAACATCATATAAATTATATAAATTATATTATGTAAGATGATGTAAAATTGCACGTATTGTGTGTAACTATAATCTATGGTATGTGCAATTATACATGACGACTATAGATATATTTATAGATCTATATATATATATATATATATTATGTGCTACATGTAAGCTATGTATATATTTATATTTATATAGCATATATATATATTCAGATAATGTATTGATGATGATTAGCACAGTGTGTGAGTTGTATTGAGCGAATGCGGAACTCCACACAATAATCGATAGATGATAGATCAATTGATCCAAAGATCGATTGATCGATTGATCAATTGATCCAAAGATCGATTGATCGATTGATCGATTGATCCAAAGATCGATTGATCGATTGATCAATTGATCCAAAGATCGATTGATCGATTGATCGATTGATCCAAAGATCGATTGATCGATTGATCGATTGATCCAAACTTCAGATCCTCCTTTCACGGGCGTCGCTTCTAGCAATAGGTTCAGACTCTATCCCCCTACGATGATAAATCTTCCTCTTCCTCTATCTGTGTCTCTGTCTGTCTCTGTCTGTCTATCTGTGTCTCTGTCTATCTGCCTCTCTCTCTCTCTCTCTCTCTCTCTCTCTCTCTCTCTCTCTCTCTCTCTCTCTCTCTGTCTCTGTGTCTGTGTTTCAGTCCATGTCTCTGTCTCCCCTATCGCCGTTCCTAACCAAAGTCCGGATCATCGAGTTTTCTCTTCCGTATTACTCTTCGTTTTTGCAGCTGATTCTGTTTGTGTTTTGATGGCATTTGCATCGTATATCATTCTGCAGGCCACGTATACTACGTGATTGCCACCGGCTCTGCATGTGGAGGGATGGGTCGCCCGATGT
This sequence comes from Lumbricus terrestris, assembly GCA_949752735.1. Classification (NCBI taxonomy): domain Eukaryota; kingdom Metazoa; phylum Annelida; class Clitellata; order Crassiclitellata; family Lumbricidae; genus Lumbricus; species Lumbricus terrestris. Next base: position 76,380,055 of record OX457038.1, on the reverse strand, counting down.
TCCGTCGAGTCTCAGAGCTACGCATCAGAGCATATAGGGCTACACCGCCGCCGCCATCGCCGTCGCCACCGTCTGCATCCGGGTATTTTCGTGTCGGTGGAGGAGGAGGAGGAGGAGGAGGAGGAAGAGGAGGAGGATCGGTCACGTGAGGGGTCTTTTGAGGAGTGGCCTCGATCTGTAGTCACTGGTGGTGATGTCTCTTTTTCCAACCATGCTCTTCCTCCCTATTAAGCTTAGTGAATAATTCCTGTTCGATGGTCATGACCTTGCGGTTCGCCAGACAGCTTCACTAGCATCGTCTACCAACATTGAGGGTCAGTTGGACGGACGGGGGGGCAGAGGGGGCAGTATCGTGTGTCGTGGCCGTAGCCACCTGATGTAGCCCCACAGTATTCGTCCCCGTACACTAAATATAGGCTAAATATTATGCTGTCTGCCTTGGATAGATGTCCTTAAGTTTCTGTTATACGTGTGTGAGCGTTCCGCCACTGGTGACTCGTGGTTTTTTGCAATGTTTTTTCGCCGCTGACATTTTTTCCCTTAGTAACAGGTAACAGCAAATCTATTCTCGGTTCCTTGCGTGCCTTGAACGCACAGTCTGTTCTTAATGAAAGCACAGTCTGTTCTTAATTCCGTTGCGTCTCTGATTCGTTGCATCCAGAAAATCGGTCACAGGTAATTATTATCTACTGTAACGCGTGGTACATGTACACCGTGTCTAAAAAAACTGTGCAAAATTGTTTCTGTCAGAACTTCGTCAAATTTCCACCAATTTCAATAAGTTTTGGTAAGTAGATGCATGGCAAAATGGCTGAAATTTTATGCTATATAAAAATTTTCCACCTCACCTGACTCGCACTACATTGTTAAACACAGATGTACCAATTTTTCATATAACGGTGTCTCGAAGCTTGGCTGCACTGAAATCCATTGCATCGAGCCGGATGTCAAAGTGAATGGGCTATTATATAGGCCTACTGTCACGACAACCTTCTTGCCCAGAGGATACCATCAGACATATGCCGGTTATCCCAGGGCGAGTTTATTGTCTTTCAACAGGATGGCGCCCCGGCGCATCAAGCGCGCGACACCGTCTCTTTCCTGGAGCGAGAGACGCCCGACTTCATCCCTCCAACACCGTGACCGCCGAATTCATTGGATCTTAACCCAGTCAAGTATAGCACAATTATGCAGTGTGCTGCAGGAGAAGGTTTACCGGTCCAGAATAGCCAACGTCGACGAACTCAAAACGCTCCTGCTTGACGAGTGGGTGCGCTTTGACCAGTTGATCATTGATGCTGCTATAGGCCAGTTGCTTCGCCGTCTAAGAGCTTGTGTCCGTGTATTCGAGGCACATTTGATCTTCATTGCATTGAATTTAAGATTTTCACTTTTATGCCGAACTACTTGGTGTAAATTCCCGATCTCAACTTGGCTGACTGTGTGTGTGTGCCTCGTCTGTTCGTGACCGCTGTCCCCTTGTTTGGCCTATCTGCCATGGGTCTTCCTCTTGTTCTTGGGCACTTGCGTTCAAGATGTTGTCTGTTCTGTGGCGCTACTGATTGAGTTTTCAATGCGTTTTATGCTTTGATGGTGTAATTTAGATTAACCCACGATTTGGATTTCCATTATGTAGCATTTTAATACAGTTGCAATTATTATTGCACTGGTCCCACTTGTTCAGAATAAGTCTTTCTCTGGTGTATGCAGTTTGCTATTTACTCTACTGCTCGACACTGTAATGACTATCTACTCAAACTGGAGATATACATTCTGCTCCAATCCACAGATTATGATGCCTCCTAAAACTGTATCTTTAACTAAAGAGACATTTAGTCTTGCATTTCTTTCCAGGAAATAGACCTCTGCTCCACAGTATAGTTAAGACTAAAATATATCTTTATCATGATATTCAGGTCCTAACTATCTCTGCTTCTTCCTATCAGAACCGTCGGTAGGCCTCTGAGGAAACATTCTCATCGTATAAGTCGCACCTTTGCATAGGTCGCACGTTCATTGCAGCTGTCAACCACAAATCCGGTTCGGATTATAAAAAATGTCCTCATCGCAGTCTCCTCCTCCTCCTCCTCCTCCTCCTCCTCTTCCTCCTGCTCCTCCTCCATCTGAGTAGGTAACTGGGAATTGTTTTCGGCGTAAAGCTGCTTCCAGTCTCGCGCCGTCGTATCAATGTCAGATGACCAAACTGACTGGATGATGATGATGATGATGATGATGATTATATTTTCCAGGAATCATGGTTGGCGTTGAAACAAGCGCTATATAAATGCAGATGGAGGGAAATAATTTGTTCATTTATGGATCGAATGCATTAAGCGAACATTAGTGTAATGCGATGTGCAATGAAAAGGTGCATTGAGGTCTTCGCTCATTCGGATCGAAATGTGACCAATGCATTTGCAATGTTGTTAAGCAAGCAAAGCCGTCTTTGAACCGACTTTTGACTGTTAGAATTACTATTGTAATCGTTTGTGCCATTGCTATTATTTTACTTACTATTATTATTAATATTATTGTTGCTACTATAATTATTGCTATTACTATTATTAATATTTTTGGTGGTAGTGTTGTTGCTGTTAGTTGTAGCAGTAGTAGTAGCAGCAGCAGCAGCAGCAGAAGTATTGTTATTGTTTTTATTATTATTATTTTTTTTTTTTACCCGAGGTACATAGGATCTCTCGGGATTTAAATTTTTATTATTATTATTATTATTATTATTATTATTATTATTATTATTATTATTATTATTATTATTATTATTATTATTATTATTATTATTATTATTATTATTATTATTATTATTATTATTATTATTATTATTATTATTATTATTGTTTTTCAACGACAGCACTTGGCATAATTTATTATTATTATTATTATTATTAATTATTATTATTATTATTATTATTATTATTATTATTATTATTATTATTATTATTATTATTATTATTATTATTATTATTATTATTATTATTATTATCATTATTATTATTATTATTATTATTATTATTATTATTATTATTATTATTATCATCATCATCAACATTATTATACTATGGAAGCTTTGTCGTGCTGCCATAGCAACCCTATCGTATCAAGACATGAACACATTGTTTGGAAGATAAACAGAAGAGATGAAACCCCCGGGGGTGGAAGAGGAGGAGGAGGAGAAGGTATTGTGTGTTATGCTCAATTGTCTTCTACTGATACAGCGAACAAAGCCTCATCACCAACATCCTGCATCACGATATCAGCGATGCTGAGTTGGAGAGGAGTGAGTGGAGTTGGAGGGAAGAGTGGAGTGAAGGATGGGAAACGGAGAGGGTAAGAATGAGATGGAAAAGTAGAGACAGACAGAAACAGTTTGGGAAGCATGCAGTGGGGAGAAAAACCAAATTCTCATTGCTGGGATCTCTTCAATATTGATTGGAACGTCTCAGGCGAGGGGTGGAATGGGTGGTGGATTGAGGGGAACTGAAAGGTGGATTGGATTGGGTGGTCGGTTGGGTGGTGGAATGGGTGGTGGATTGAATGTTGGTTTGGTGGTTGATCGGGTTTGCTGTGTTTCTTTTGTTTACATGGTGATCTGCTGATCTTCCTGTTAATATTTTCATTTACTGTTTTATGATAACTATTGATTGGTCTTGCGTTTTGCTATGTTTCTTTTGTTTACATAGTGATGTGCTAATCTCCCTGTGTTCACCCTGCTTATGATCTGTTTTATCCCTCGCTCTCTCTCTCTCTCTCTCTCTCTCTCTCTCTCTCTCTCTCTCTCTCTCTCTCTCTCTCTCTCTCTCTCTCTCTCTCTCTCTCTCTCTCTCTCTCTCTCTCTCTCTCTCTCTCTCTCTCTCTCTCTCTCTCTCTCTCCTATATCTCATTTACTGTTTTCGTATCGTCTATATTGATAGATATTTACTCCACTCTTTTCTCATCGCCATCTTAATATAACTCTGTTGTGGTTGCCCAGGTTTAGCGGGATCACTCCCTTTCTGGGCTACCCTTTCTTAGAGATCTTTCACCTGATAGATGATATTATTAGCTCCTCTGTACACTCTTATCTCATTTATTGTTTGTTTTATTGCTCTGTTTGATTTGTTGATCTCTTGGAATAAACAAGATTTGATTTGATTTGATTTGATTTGATTGATTCGGGTAGTGGATTGTTTGGTGAATTCGGTGGTGTACTTTGTGGAGGTTTGTGTGAAGGAGTAGGAGGGTTGGTTATTGTATTTGGTGATAGATAGGGTGGTTAATGGGGTAATAGAGTGGGTATAGTTTATTGGGTGGTGAATGGGGTAATAGAGTGGGTATAGTTTATTGGGTGGTGAATGGAGTAATAGAGTGGGTATAGTTTATTGGGTGGTGAATGGGGTAATAGAGTGGGTATAGTTTATTGGGTGGTGAATGGGGTAATAGAGTGGGTATAGTTTATTGGGTGGTGAATGGGGTAATAGAGTGGGTATAGTTTATTGGGTGGTGAATGGGGTAATAGAGTGGGTATAGTTTATTGGGTGATGAATGAGGTAATAGAGTGGGTATAGTTTATTGGGTGATGAATGAGGTAATAGAGTGGGTATAGTTTATTGGGTGGTGAATTTGGTGAAGTTCTGAGTGGACGAAATGAGAGGAGTTGTTGGTGTATTAAGCTGATTTAGTGGCTGATTTGGGGATAAATTGGGTGACTTTGGTGTTTGAATAGGTTGTGGGTTGCGTGCTTGATGCCCGTCTTTCTGTATATGTGTGCAACTGCGCGTGTATGTCACCTGTCTGTCTGCTTACTTTCCATGTACATGTTTGTCTATTTATCTATCTCGCCGTCTCTATGTCCAATTGTCCAGATAATTATATAGACACACAGATCTGTTTGCCTGTCAGTATGTAGTCTATGCCTGTGAGCCTCCTACATATATGTCTGTACGCAATGTATGCAATATATGCAATGTACGCAATGCCTGCCAATGTACACAATGTATGCAATGTACGCAATGTATGCAATGTACGCAATGTATGCAATGTACGCAATGTTTGCAATGTACGCAATGTATGCAATGTACGCAATGTATGCAATGTACGCAATGTATGCATACCTTTCAATTTCTCTGCTGCCAGACTGCTGGTGTTTCTGTTGAGCAGAGCACCTGCACGCGCAATGTGTCCTCGGGGGGAAAGTGGAATATCTGCCTCTCTATTCATTTCGCATTCCGTTTTATGCTTCCAACACTCTTCTGAACAGACTCACCCCTCCTCCTCCTCCTCCTCCTCCTCCTCCTCCTCCTCCTCCTCCTCCTCCTCCACCGAGGCTCCAGACTCTGGTCGTTGCACCTCACATGAACCGCTATTGATGCGAAGAAATCATTCCGCTGGGATAATGGACGAGAGGCAGGTGCGCCGCTGTCCTTCCATCGACTCCCTTCCCTCCTTCCCTCCTTCTCCTCCACTTCGTGGAATAGGGAGAGGATTAAGAGTGGAACTGGTACGGCTGTGATTTACTGGAGTCTGGCTGCTTTTATGGCACTGCGCTTAGAAGCAACAGCTGACCGGCTGATCATTAATTCATTTCATGGCAGGGATGATGTCCCGACATCGGAAAGAGAAAGATTAGCGGACAGTGTTGTAGAACTAGAAGAACGTCGTCGTCGTGTGGCTCCATCCACCTCTGTCTCTGTCTCTTTCTGTCAGTAGCATCGTCTTTCTCACTGTCTTTGCCTCTCTGTGTCTCTGTCTGTATTTATCTGTGATAGACCTGCCTTGTCTTTGGGAATGTCGCTGTTTATATTTGCTTCTTTTATCTTATTAGGCTAATCAGACTTGACTGCGGCGCCGTGTGTGTCTTCCTGCTTATCTACACTTCTATTCGCGCATGCCTCTGCCTCTGATTGTCTCTCTGCCTCTGATTGTCTCTCTGCCTCTGATTGTCTCTCTGCCTCTGATTGTCTCTCTGCCTCTGATTGTCTCTCTGCCTCTGATTGTCTCTCTGCCTCTGATTGTCTCTCTGCCTCTGATTGTCTCTCTGCCTCTGATTGTCTCTCTGCCTCTGATTGTCTCTCTGCCTCTGATTGTCTCTCTGCCTCTGATTGTCTCTCTGCCTCTGATTGTCTCTCTGCCTCTGATTGTCTCTCTGCCTCTGATTGTCTCTCTGCCTCTGATTGTCTCTCTGCCTCTGATTGTCTATCTGCCTCTGATTGTCCTTCTGCCTCTGATTGTCTCTCTGCCTCTGATTGTCTCTCTGCCTCTGATTGTCTATCTGCCTCTGATTGTCTCTCTGCCTCTGATTGTCTCTCTGCCTCTGATTGTCTCTCTGCCTCTGATTGTCTCTCTGCCTCTGATTGTCTCTCTGCCTCTGATTGTCTCTCTGCCTCTGATTGTCTCTCTGCCTCTGATTGTCTTTCTACCTGTCGCTGCCAAGATGTTTCTCTGCCTCTTTTTTGTATCAGCTAATGAGTATGTCACTTTCCATTTGCTTAGTGTCTTCTTATAAATGCCTGTCTGTGCTTCTCTGTGGCGTTTGTCTCTGTCCAGTTGTATCTGTGCACTTCTCTTCCTCTGCATCATCTTCGTGACATACATACATACATACATGCATACATACATACATACATACATACATGCATACATACATACATACATACATACATACATACATAAATACATAAATACATAAATACATACATACATACATACATACATACATACATACATACATACATACATACATACATACATACATACATACATACATACATACATACATACATACATACATACATACATACATACATACATACATACATAAATACATAAATACATACATACATACATACATACATACATACATACATACATACATACATACATACATACATACATACATACATACATAAATACATAAATACATACATACATACATACATACATACATACATACATACATACATACATACATACATACATACATACATACATACATACATACATACATACATACACACACACACACATACATACATACATACATACATACATACATACATACATACATACATATTATTATTATTATTATTACATAAATTTATTACGCGCGCAAGGTCACACCAAAGTGTGAATCTGAGGCGCGGATAGTTAGCCGCCAGAGGAAGATGCAGTTAAAGGTCCATGTGCTTGAAAGCCAAAGAGAAAATAATAGTGAGTTTTGAGCCGTTTTTTGAAGGTAGGGAGTGAATTTGAGCAACGAAGAGAGTGTGGAAGTAGATTCCATTCTTTGGGAGCAGAGGCACGGAATGCACGCGAGCCCATAACAGTTCTGCATCGAGGTTCAACTAAAAGACCCATGTTTGATGATCGCAGGCAACGAGGAGGAATATAAGGAGTAAGCAGTGACTGAAGGTAGGGAGGTGTTCCGGTAGAGAGGGATTTGTAGGTTAAACAGGCCAATTTAAATTTAATCCTAAACTCGACAGGAAGCCAATGCAGCTGATGAAGTAAAACTGAGGAACTTGATCGTAGTGGGACACGCAGCACAACCCGAGCTAAAGAATTTTGGATGCGTTGCAGCCTATGTAGCTCATAGTCTGAAATGCCAACAAAAATCGCATTAGCATAATCAAGGCTAGAGGAGACAAGGGCGCAAGCTAAAGTCTTCGACATATCCTTAGTCAGAGCCGACCTAATGTGGCGTATTGCGCTGATGTGATAAAAGCAAGATCTACAAAGGTTAGTTACATGCATCCGAAAAGTAAGCATATATACTGTCCAGGGTAACCCCAAGAGTTTTAACAGAATCTGATAATGGTACTGCGGAGCCTGCGAGGTCGATGCTGGAAAGTGAAGGAAAAGAACGCAAGCGTTGTCGTGACCCGAACAAAATTGCCTCAGACTTGTTTGGGTTTATAGCCAAACCATTAAAACAGAACCAGGCATATAAAGATGACAGGCACTCCTCAAGTTTAAGTTTACCGGACTGATCAGTGTGTGACAGAGCAATATAGAGCTGAGTGTCGTCCGCGTACTGCTGTAATTGGACACCAAAATGATTAGCTATGCGATTAATTGGGGAGGTAAAGACGGTGAATAATAGAGGACCAAGGACAGATCCCTGTGGAACTCCAGCAGTGCAAACAGTGGGTTCAGACCGAGCGGTACCGATGCCCACCTGCTGTTTCTCTGTGGCGTTTGTCTCTGTTTAGTTGTATCTCTGCACATCTCTTCCTCTGCATCATCTTCGTGACATACATACATACATACATACATACATACATACATACATACATGCATGCATGCATGCATGCATGCATGCATGCATGCATACATACATACATACATACATACATACATACATACATACATACATACATACATACATACATACATACATACATACATACATACATACATACATACATACATACATACATACATACATACATACATACATGCACACATACATGCATGCATACATGCATGCATACTCTGCATCATCTTCGTGTCGTCCTCTGTTTAATTGTATTTTGTCTGTAACCGTCTATCACCTACGATGTCCTACATCTATGCTCGTCGTCTGTCGTTCAAATCTGCTGTCTCTCTTTCATCCTCGTCATCTCCATGTCAGTTATTTCGAAATGTTGCGTCTCTCTCTCTCTCTCCCTCTCTTTCCGTCTCTCTCTGCGTTTATGTGTTTGCCTTTATTGCATAGTTGTAAAAAACGTTTTTTTTGTTTTTTATTCTCTCCCAAAAAACGTCTTTTTTTCGTTTTTTATTTTCCCCATCGTTTTTTATCGTTTCTTATTTTTTCTTTAACTTTATTTATTCATTTACTTTCTGTTATTATTCTCCTTAATTTTAATTTTTTCTGATATTCCTTATGTTTTCCGCCAACTCTCAATGATTCAGCTAACTAAAGTCATTATTTCATCGTTTAACATCATCATTTAAGAGATTGCCTGCGTGCAGTAGGTTCCTAATCAATGTTTTCAAGGCTAAAATGCGGTTTTAGATGTAGCAAAGTCAAATTATTTTCCGTTTCCGTTTTTTATCGTTTTTTTGTCGTTTTTTATTTTTTCGAAAAAACGACGTTTTTTACCGTTTTTTATTCCGTTTCCATCGTTTTTTACATCTATGCTTTATTGTGTCTCATTGTCTGTTTAAGTTTCCCATTGCATTTCTTCGTTGGATGTAGAAATAAATCAAGCGTGACATTCATTGCTTCTAGTCACAGTTCGTTGGTTTCGAGATAACAGATACATCAGCTTCAACATCAGCATCTCGGATCATCAATTAACATCTGTGGACAGTTCTTATGACCCCGAACCCGACGCAGAGCTCGTGAATAAGTTGGTGCCCTTCGCTTAGTTGTAGAATGGCGCTTTAAAACTGTTCAGTTTACGATTGCTATTACGCATACGAATTCGTCCAATTCTATTTTTCTTGATTCAGTGTTGACTATGGACAACGTTTGCAATCGCAAGTGGCCATTGATCTTGATTACAATGTTCTTCGCTCTCTAAAAACGCAAGTCGTCATAGCTACAAAGCATTCATTCGCATTATATATGTTTATATATATAAATATATATTATATCTGCGTTTATTAAATAAACCTGAATGCCAAACCTAATCAAAGATAATTATAAATAAATAAATAATGAATAATAATAATAAACGTAAAAACTGTATCGACTGATTTCGCGCCTTCCATCATGCTACTCTCGCATCTCTACTATACTATAAAAACATACATGTAATAATGTCTGATGATGCACTTCATTCAACTCCTCTCTGTAGTTCATGGCTGATTAATTAATTAAATTATAATGTCGATGTCATCTATTATAAGCAGGCCACACTAACTTTATATTCTTACATAAATCGTACGCCACTATATTCGTTTGAAACGCCAATTCTCAACTGAAACGTTTGGTTTATAATAATTATATTTTGAAGTAGCTGCACTGATTACTTATGTAGCAGCCTATTGAGTCTGATCTTTTGTGGTAAATTAATGTAGCGCACGCTGACGAGAGACTCGTCGTCAAGAGAGGCGTTACGGACCTAAACAGAATAAAACGACAATCGCAAAAGAAGAATTGAGGTCGATCTTTGGCGGAGGAGAGGAAATTAGAAGCTCATGACGATCAGTGTGTAATCGAGAACATTTCATCCACAGGACCATTGTCTCCCAGAAACCTGGATGCTCTTCCCTCCCTCTGAAGGGAACTGGATTAAACACTGGCTGATGATGCGTAGAAGACTTGAAACGTATGGACAGTTGGACATGACGTCAGACGAGGAGGCGATAGAACTGCAGACGGTGGAGGACAACAGGGAGAAATGGAGGAGGAGGAGGAGGAGGAGGAGGAGGAAGAGGAGGAGGAGGAGGAGGAGGAGGAGGAGCTGCATTGCCCGATGTATACTGAATTATTGCTGCTGATGATGATGAGGATGCTGATTATGAGGGTAACGATGATGCTGCTGCTGCTGCTGCTGATGATGAGGATGATGATGAGAATGATGATGCTGCTGCTGATGCCGATGCTGATGACGATGATGATGATGATAATGATGATGATGAGGATAATGATGATGATGATGATGATTATGATGATGAGTAGAACGTCATTAATTTTCTGGATGTTGTATAAGTTGAAACGAGTGATGGAGCAATCAATTTGTCTTGGACGAGTGAACAGAAATCTGTGTTTAAGAATGGAAGAGACTTCGAAGATCTTAAAGATCCTTCAGAGGATCACATAATTATGAACATCAAGATCTCAAACTCTGTGTTGTTCTTCGTGGTTTGTAACCTGCGCAGCTACTCACAAATGAGGCTGGATAATTGGATTAGATTAGATTAGATTATGACCAAACGTTTTCGGCCGTAATAATAATAATAGCATCTATGCCCTGTGTGGGTACAACTTCATGGTGATGCCAAGACATCATTTCTTCCAATCCGTCCTTACCAATTTGTCCTTTTAATTTCACTAATCCATCTGGTCAATCCATCCTTCGAAGACGTCCAACTAATTCTTTTAATTCTTCCTCCATTCTCACCAATCCTCTTCCAGTCCGTCCTTTACTCCCAAGTACATCGTCCTTCAATAATCCGTCCTCCACATTGCAACCTGTCCTCTCCTTTGTTTCAGTGTGCTCTACGATCGTCAAGGGCGTCTTCGTCATCTTCGGCACAACGAGTCGCGTTCGTCTGCGAACTGCAAACGCCTTCGCCGCTCGATTCCACATGCCTTACATCACGTCCAGCGCTCCAGGATTCGAGACGGAAGCGAAGAACGGATCCACGACGACGACGACGACAATGGCTGCCTCCACATCATCAGCCACGATGACCTCGTCGTCGACCGGTGACCTAAATACCGACCAACTGCATCAGCAGCAGCAGCAGCAGCAGCAGCAGCAGCAGCAGCAGCAGCAGCAGCAGCATCAGCAGCACCACATTCACCAGCAGCGTCAACAGCAGCGACAACAACAGCACATGCCACTCTCCTCACCATCCTCAACACCATCCTCCTCCTCAGCATCTTCTGCCTTCACTCTCTATCTCGCTCCGTCGCTCTACCAAGCGGTCATCGATGTCGTCAAAGCATACCGTCTGTCGAAAGTCTACTATGTCTACGACACACCAGATGGTAGGACAATAGGACACACCCACTCACGTTATACGCTTTCAAGGTCTTCGATAAGATGTAGTTATTGTTACTAATGCTGTTCGTGCTGCTGATACTGCTACTTACTACTACTACTACTACAACTGCAACTACTGCTGCTGCTACTACTACTACTACTACTACTACTACTACTACTACTACTACTACTACTACTACTACTACTACTACTACTACTACTACTACTACTACTACTACTACTACTACTACTACTACTACTACTACTACTACTACTACTACTACTACTACTACTACTACTACTACTACTACTACTACTACTACTACTACTACTACTACTACTACTACTACTACTACTACTACTACTACTACTACTACTACTACTACTACTACTACTACTACTACAACTACAACTACAACTACTGCTATCACAACTACTACCACTGCTGAAACTGCGGCAGCTACAACCGTAGTGCTACTGATGCTGCTGCTGCTGATATATATCATTTTGTCTGCAGATTATAAAACGATTTTCCGTCGTCGATTTTTTTGCCAATTTTGATCAAAGTCAGAATTGATTTGATTAGATTTTCTGTAAAAACATCGACCGATGTAATTATTATTAATGTTGAAAGATAGAAGGTAGAATGCAGACAAGAGAGAGAGAGACAGACAGACAGACAGACAGACAGACAGACAGAGGTTCACCGCTACACACTGAAAGATACTTAGAGAGATATAAACAGATAGACAGACATACACAGACAGACAGAGACAAAGAGAGTATCGCTGAGTGTCTCTGTCTTTCTCTTCCATTCTATCTGTGCCTCGTACTCTGTCTTCTTGTCTGTCTTCTTGTCTGTCTTCCTGTCTGTCTTCTGGTCTGTCTCTATCCACCTCTCTTCCTATTCCTCCCTCTCTTCCTCTTCCCTTCATCCATCTTTCTGACTCCATGCACATTAAAAACAATAAAAAGTTGATAGTTTGTCAGAAAAACGGAATCGTTTAGTGTTAGATTTCTCTGTAAATTGCATCAATCCTCTGAAGCAGCAGCAGCAGCAGCAGCAGCAGCAGCAGCAGCAGCAGCAGCAGCAGCAGCAGCAGCAGCAGCAGCAGCAGCAGCAGCAGCAGCAGCAGCACCACCACCACCACCACCACCACCACCACCACCACCACCACCACCACCACCACCACCCCCACCACCACCATCACCAGCATCAGGTGGGTTAGGGACGAGGGGTTTGGGTGGGAATTGTGGAGTCGTGGTTTGAGTTGGGGGCATATTAAGGTGCAGTTACAGCGGTCTGCTGTCTAATACGTTGTTTTGCTGTCCGCCAATGTCAAGAACGTTTCAGTCTGCGTCTGTCTTCCCTAAGAGCAATCTGATTCCTAAACTATTCGCTGAATTATAGATGTCTCTGTCTGTCTGTCCGTATATCTGCCTTTGTCTGTATCTCTGTCTGTCCTTATCTCTGTCTGTATCTCTGTCTGTCCAAGATTGACCACAGTTGAGTGCACCGTTTGTCAGAGATCTCTTTCAGTCGCCACGAATACAATAGAATAGAATACAATAGATGCAAATCAACGCAGTACAATACAATACAATAATTATTACTATACACATTAATAGAATAAGAAAAAAATGCAAATACAATACGATGCATTAACATACAACAATATCACACAAAATAAAACATTGCAAAATACAATGGAACACTATTTCATTAGGACAATGTATTTAAATCCAATTCCAACCAAACACAATGTTAATCCGATGTCATACTCAGCATTGCATCTCCAACCAATGACAATAATAATACGGGTTTTATATTAAAAGTTCTTTATGATGTCTGAATAAGAACTCAATTTCAAACATTTTCTGCGGTTCTCCTTATTCTAGATCAATTAATTTTGATACATATTATTTTATTTATTTTAATCTAATTTCTAACACCTTCCATCGATCTCGTAAAATAGCCGACGATTTACAACGTGGTCCTCAAAAGAATAAGAATAAGAATAAGACTGATGCAGCTGCTGAACAAGACCCGCGCCTCCGCAGCTTTTCATGGCGCACAACGTCTGCTGCTCCTCGAATGACGTATCGCTTTCGTCGACTAATCAAGATGGCGGCGACCGGAAGTGATGTACGACCAGCAGATATTCTGCGCACGATTCGCGGCGCCATATTTGTTGATGTTCGTCACGTGACTGGTCGTTGAACCCGGATGTGGGCCTGGCTTTTACGAGCGATTCTGTTCGTGAGTCGTGAGCGAAATGCATTGCATGGTCTGGATAGAGAGACTGAGAGAGAGAGACAGACAGACAGACAGACAGACAGACAGACAGACAGACAGACAGACAGACAGACAGACAGACAGACAGACAGACAGACAGACAGACAGACAGACAGCCAGACAGACAGACAGAAATAGAGACAGACAGACAGACATACAGACAGAGAGAGAGAGAGAGAGAGAGAGAGAGAGAGAGAGAGAGAGAGAGAGAGAGAGAGAGAGAAAGAGAGACAGAGAGAGAGACAGAGGAGCGAGGAGAACAAATTGGGGATTGTCAGCGAAATCAAGACAACCATTCGTCAAGAGCAAATTAAGAACATGAGCAAATATTTGTGGATTTTGGTGGAGTGGGGAAGGGCGGAATGGGAGTGAGGTGAGTCGGGGCGGGGCGGGTCGGGAGCAAAAAAACCGAGGTTTCCTGGTAACGCCGGGTATCCCATCTAGTAGTAGCAGCAGCAGCAGTAGCAGCAGTAGCAGCAGCAGTAGCAGCAGCAGTAGTAGTAGTAAGAAAAAATAATAATAGTAATGATAATAGTAATAATAGTAATAATAGTAATAGTGTTGCGGAACGACCAGGGCTGGGCAAATACCACCAGGAACCGAACCCCAAACCCTAGTCGCCCAGGTGATGTCCGTCCGTGTAGTCCGGCGTCAACTGAAGATTGACGACTAGCCAGTCAGGCTTGAAACACATTTATTCGACAATCAAAGAAGAACTTCGCAAAGCAGTCCTCAGCCAACTTCTATAGCGCCAGTGTTCGGAGCAAGTTCGGAGCAAGTTCGGAGCAATGTTCGGAGCTATTCGTGTAGCGCCACTGTCCCAAAACCACAGCACCACTGTTCACAGCAATTGTCAATGCAGAACGCCGAATCGTCGTCGTGTAGATCACCGCTGCCTCGCCAGCGCACGCCGAAAGTCCGTGAAGCGGGTCGGGTTTCGAACCCGAGTCGGCGTCGTCGAAGACAGGAACTGAACCACTGCGCTCACCCGGTCGGAAGCGTAGGCAGGTCCGGCGTTGAATCCTGTTCGTCGCGGCACAGCGACGATCACCAGTCCTTCCGTCGTCTGTAGGCGTCGGATCCAGAAGAGCACGACCGCGGGTCAGGAATTGAACCCCAGTCGACAGCGTTGCACAGCAAAGGCCTCCAAACCTTTCGTCGTTGTCAGCGTCGGACTCCCAATCGAACACGTCAGCAGCACCGGTGTCGAATCCAAATCGTCGGCGTTGCACAGCGGAGATCACCAGACCTTCCGTCACGGGTCAGGCTTCGAACCCAGGCGTCGTCGTTGCACAGCAAAGGCCTCCAAACCTTTCGTCGACAGGCGTCGATCTCCAGCCGGACACGTCAGCAGCACAGGCGTCGAATTGCGATCGTCGGCGTTGCACAGCGGAGATCACCAGACCTTCCGTCACGGGTCAGGCTTCGAATCCAAGCGTCGTCGTTGCACAGCAAAGGTCACCAAACCTTTCGTCGACAGGCGCTGAATTTCGGCAGCGTCGTCAAATCGTCGTCGCGCTATCCAAAGCGTTTTCCTTCGGACGATCACCCGCTGACTGCACTGCGATTCGATCCCGCAACAGCCGACCGACGCGTCTTTCCACTGTTCCACGGCGACTCGATGACGGCCTCTCGATCAAAGACTGCTGATGACCGTTGTTCGATGACTCTGTGCCTGCGCGCGCACTCGTATTTGTGTGTCACGAGGCCACGCCCACCAGTTGAGGTAGACGGCAATTCGGGTAGACGTTAGTCCACGCCCACCAATTGAGGTAGACGCCAATTCGGGTAGACGTTAGTCCACGCCCACCAATTGAGGTAGACGCCAATTCGGGTAGACGGCAATACTTAGGCGGACACGAGGACAGACATTCAATAAAAATAAACGAACCCCATGAACCCGATTTCCAACAATAGTAATAATAATAATAGCAATAATAATAATAATAATAATGATAATAATGCTAATGATAATTAATTAACTACTGCCTTGTTAATTGAACAAGTAATAATAATTATTGATAACGATATTCCAACCTCTTTCCACGCCTCTCAATCACAATCACAAGCCAGAGCATTAATTAATTAATTAATTAATTAATTAATTAATTAATTAATTAATTAATTAATTAATTAATTAATTAATTAATTAATTAATTAAAGCGTTTGCCTTCAGAGAAACCTTTACAAAACAAAATCTAGACAAGTCAGAAACCGTTCCACATCAACACTATTCATGTCATATCCGGATATACATATAGTTTGGAATACCTGAGTATCAGAAATAGCCTACCTCTGGTAAAGAAATAATTCTAATGACAATGAGAAAACTAATAATGCTGGTAATTATAATAAATGATTCCGGTTTTTCTAACCCAGATGAATGTTTTACCACTTAAACCACCATATTTAAAATTTTCATAGTCGTTAATCCTTTCACACAATCTGCATGTCTCTTTGTTTGTTTTTCTGTCTCTACATTCATATGTGTCTGTCTGTGTCTGTGTCTGTGTCTGTCTGTGTTGTTTTGTCGGTCTTTGAGAGAGGTCACGTGTCGCGGATTATGAGCGGACGAGGAGGCGGGGAATGAGGCGGGGAATGAGGCGGAGCTAATCCTTGGAATCGGGATTTCTGATGATTCCAATTCTCCATTAGGAACATGGAAGGACAAAGGGAGGAAGGAAGAGGCAGGAACAGAGAGAGAGAGAAACATACAGACAGAAGCAGGGGACAGAGGAGGGAGAGAGAGAGACAGACAGAGAGACAGAGAGACAGACAAAGAGAGACATACAAAGAGTGACAGACGGACAGACATAGATAGACGAATGTAGAAGGGTAGATGAGAGAATCAGAAGAAAAACACATGAAACAGAAACTCAAAATTGCGCAAGAAATTAAAAATAATCAAAGACTAAAATAGACGATTTTTAAAAATAAAAATAAAATTTGAGCAAAATTAAATAAAATAAATAGAGTAATACAAAATTGAATCGTAAGAAAACTTCAATTAAAAAAGAAAAAGGTAAAAATTT
>OX457038.1:76323853-76362876 GCA_949752735.1 Lumbricus terrestris | reverse complement strand
AGATGTAAAATCGGCAGATGATAGGGAAAAGAAATACAGAGAATGGTTTAGAAATTGACGAAAGGAAATAAAGAGATAAAAGCAACAACGAGAGAAGAAGGAAGGATTCGAAGGAATGGACAAAAGAAGAAAGGAGACAAACACAAACTTACACAAAGAAGGAAAGAAGGAAGGAAAGTAAAAAAGACGCGAGAGAGAGAGAGATAGGCTAGAGAGAGAGAGAGAGGACACAGAGAGAAAGAGAGAGAGAGATGGAAAAATCATAGATAGAGTCATATTTCTTTCTTTATCTCTTTCTTATTGTCTTCCTTGTTCATTTCCATCTCCTTTCCAATTCCCTTTTGTCCTTAAGTCATATTCAACATGCGGTCTAAGTCATTTCTTCCAAGCGTTCATCCTGGTTTTTCAGGGGTCGATGGCATGGCATGGCAGGGTAGGGCAGGGCAGGGCAGGGGTCGATGATTTCTTCTATTCGATGTTTCTTATGGACTGAAATTTGCGATCACAATGACTTTGACCCACAATATTCGGCATAATATCGGCATAATATGTAGACAATAATTTTGACCCACAATATTCACCATAATATAGACAATAACTTTGACCCACAATATTCACCATAATATATATATAGAGACAATAACTTTGACCAACAAAATTCATCATAATATGTAGGCCTAGAGAATAATTTTGACACACAATATTCACCATAATATATAGGGTTTGGGTCCACTATTCCGAGGGTCCACTATTCCGAAGGTCCACTATTCCGAATCCTAACCCTAAACCTAACCCTAAACCTAACTATAACCGTAACCATAACTCATCCCAACCCTAACTATAACCCTAAACCTAACCCTAACCAATCCCAACCCTAACCATAACCCTAAACCTAACCCTAACCCACCCCAACCATAACCACAACCCTAATCTTAATCCTCCCCAACCAAAACCCTAACCATAACCCTACACTTAATCCTAACCCACCCAACCCTAACCCACCCTACCCCAACCTTAACCCTAACCCACTGTAACCCTAAGCACCAAGGATAAGAAACAAAATATAGCGGATATTCGGAATAGTGGACCTTCGGAATAGTGGACCCTCGGAATAGCGGGCCGTTACCAATATATAGACAAAAATTTACATCATCAATATTCACCAAAATTTGGCAAAATATTATAAAGTACAAGATGGCGATAAATTATCTGTTTTCCTATATAGAAGATCGTTATTTCATAGATATTATTATATCGCCTGAGGACGCGGTCTGTACACAACGCGGTATCGGGAAAACATAAAAAAGAATGGAATCGATTCTTCTTCAAAAGTGGAAACGGTTGCAAAAGATCTAATCCGATTAATTCATTGAAAAATTACCTGCAAAGGTCGACATCGTATGATACGGTGGCTACCGAGAAGTATAGCCTACACTAATAGATTATGTGTTTATGGAAAGCGTGAACGTTTACAACAACTGTTTCAACATTATTCTTCTCAATATTATCTCAACGCATTGTGTAGACTGTAGACCAGTGGTTTTTCGAAGCACACATTTGCTAGCGAAACCCTCCGCATTTCACCCATCCAATATTTCTAATTTTCTAAATCTAATTAATTTATTTGGCAACCAGAACAACAAATCAAATCTAAATAAAATGAAGCATCAAAGAAACTAATTAGTTAACAAATTAAATTAATACAGTGCTTCGGTAACGATGCTAATAGTTACCATTTGGTTGCACACGGGACTCGGAAGGGTCTTGCAACCCCGCTAGGTGGGTCCCCCTTGGCGGAGATACCATGACCATGATGGCCATTAGGTTACCACAGAGTGGTCTTATCATAGGATATTATGTGACAAAACAGCATTAAGAAAGAAACAGTAATTACCTTAAATAAACAGTAGGCTAAACACCTTAACTAAAAGCACGGCTGCACGTTCGACGATCAATGGGGCTTTAAATGGAATGAGAGGCACAAAAGTTACTGGATTACGGATACTGCACTGGTACTAGGAGTTGGATCTAGCCTATATTTCAAGAAATACATGTACAGGCTACAGCCGTAACTTTTAAATGATTAATATTATGATTAAATGTTGATCTACATTGCTTGCACTTCTGGTGCAGACTGTAGTAGGCCTATCACATTACATAATTATACAGGGTGGGCTCCCAAAAAACCCTACGTCTTTTGCTCATATCTTGACCAAAAGTAAGAATTTCGAAATGAAATTTTACACGCTTATAGACAATTCATATTTACACATCATGGCCAGATTTCATCAAAAATATTTCAAACAGAACAAAATTATATCACTTTTAGTGAGGCCACCCACCGTTTTTTCACGATTCAAAAACGCGACGCAACAAAAAGTAACATAAAACCGATCTAATTATTCTGGCCAATATCTTGGTCAGAAGTAAGAATATCGAAATGAAATTTTACACGCTTAAAGACAATTCATATCTGCATATGGTGGCCAGATTTCATCAAAATATTTCAAACATAAAAAGTTATGCCACTTTTAATGAGACCACCAACCATTTTTTGACGATTCAAAGGCGTAACGCAGCAAAAACACGATTTTATTACGTCTCATCTCAAATAATTGTTATCAAATTAATGGCCTTCGTATAGCCAGATGATCATTATTATTTACTATTTAAAAAAGAAACAGGGTACCAGCCTAGCTGCGCGTCACTGAGAAGTCGCTTAGCAAGATGACAATCAAATTGGTAAATAAGGAATCTAACAGATTAATCAACAGGTCCATCAAGAACTTTGCAAAGAGACTCAAAAGAATTTTTGGCACTGGTGGTGGGCACATTGAACACAAGTTGTGAAGCACTACCAAGTTCATTTGACAACAGTTATTTGAGATGAGACTTAATAAAATCGTGTTTTTGTTACTTTTTTGTTGTGTTTCGTTTTTGAATCATCAAAAAATGGTGGGTGGCCTCACTAAAAGTGGTATAACTTTTGTTCTGCTTGAAATATTTTGATGAAATCTGACCGTCATGTGTAAATATGAATTGTCTTTGAGCCTGTAAAATTTCATTTCAAAATTCGTACTTCTGGCCAAGTTATTGGCAAAAAACCTAGGGGGGACTTTTTTGGCCCACCCTGTACATGCATTAAAATTCTAAAAGCGTGGGATCAGTGCTCAAAACACTGTCAGAGAACAACTGCAGATTTGCTCTATTTCACCAACAACTGTCCATCCATCTGACAGATGGACAAAATGTTGAAAAGTGAAAATAGGCTCTATTCTGGATCAGTATAATGGTCCTATTATGGACAAGTTGTGTTAAAGTATAATTATCCTTCCTCAAGTTTAGGGCCTATACTGTGAAATTTCTGCGTGTGATAGCAATTCATTATCATTGCAAATTAAAGGCACTATAGCTTTCAGAGTATAAGAGGAGACAGATTAAAACATTGTCGTCGAAATGATACAGACCTGAATGAATGGATAGTAATTATTATTATTGTGTTGACAGACAGATAGAGATCTGTTGAAGAAGAACGGGTCTGATTGAGGCGAGAAAGTGGGACACGCTTGATCGACTATTCACAGTGAGACAGATACTTAAGACAAAGCATTTCTCTCAGCCAGAATGTTTTCGTCAACTTCATAGATTGCAAGCAAGCATTCGACCGCGTTTGACATGACGAAATGTGAACTATGTGGACAGCGAAGCAGAATGCGGGAATGCCGGACAAGCCAAACATACTTTTGTACAAGCGACAGATCGAAAATCACCAAGTAGCGTGAAGGTGGATAAATAGATCGTAGGCTGTAATCAGACGAAAACGAGGCATGACAAGGATGCATTTTATCACATAAAATTATCTCTTCAGTGGCCCAGTGTTAGCTACATCGGTTACAGCGTAAATTCCACGCACCTCAGTGCGTGTGACTCCCCGGTTCGCTAGCCAATAATGATTTGACGTGTCAGAGGTAAAAATCCCGGACAAGGACACAATGACCCTAAATGATGTGGCGCCCAATCAGATGGGGGGTACAGCTTGATCGTAATCGCAATCACAAAATAGAAATTCTTAAAGCTAAACTCAGGGCAATGTTTTATTGAGGAGCGTCGTGTCGATTCAAAGGTGGTTGTCGAGAGTCTGAAGTTCTGAACTCCAGTGAAAACCGAATTCGTCATCAACCCGTCGTATCCTGATTCTATAACCTATGCTCAATTTGCTCATGTTCCAGCACACGACCACTTTCACCACCTTCACCATCACCGTAGCACTATCATAATGTCCTCGTCTTGACCTTTCTCGATATTTACCTGTACACCGGAACGATCGATCAAGGTAGTTTGGCGATTGTTTTGCGGACATGGTTTGATATGGCGCCGGTGAATATAAGATCTATCTGACTCGTCTTTTTAGGCGGCTAATGAATTTTGCAATGTGGATTCATATTTAAATGTACCGTAGCGACTGATTATTCGGAACAGTTGTAACGTTGGGTGTCGCTGAGAAGGAGACACAGAGATTGGATGAAACTATAAGACTTATCTTATCTTATCTGACCATTTATAAAGCGCTTCTCACAGCAAGAACCTTTCAGAAGCGCTCCCAGTGCGTTCAAGCCCAAGAAAAAAGGCAAGTTTTTAGACGAGAGAAAGACGAGGATACACTACCAGAAAGGATGGCAGAGCGAACTGATGGGGGGAAGCCGATTAAATAGGGAGGGAACAATGCAGGCAAATGATCTGGATTGAGCCATGGCGGTCCTGACTCGAGGGACAAAGAGGTCAAGCCGATCAGAGGACCTAAGAGGACGCAGCGAGGCGGCAGAAAGGGGCGATGTATCTGATCGCACAGATACTTCGGAGCAAGACCGATTTGAGACTTAAAGACCAGACTTACGATATATTATCGCGTAGGTTATGTCATAATAATTATATATTATACATAAAGTATATTTTAGATATGTGTAGACTTTAATTCTGTGTGAATTATTATAATGTGAGGATATGCAGGCCTATAATTATATAGATATCAGTAGATATTTGGGGAGGAATATGAAGATATGTGAAGATAATTATTATGCAGTTTGAGTGGGATGGCTATTATCATAGATGAATAGAAAGAAATCAACATCTAAATATCCAGTAATAACCATGTTAAGGTTTTTAAATAAAAAAATTGGACCTACAATTCAGCGTTTGTAGACACTCGTAAACACACAATCACACACGCACACACATGCACAATCATGTATCCTATGTACACTTAAAGAAGTGTCTGTAGATTTTATCTGCTTTCCAAGTGGTCGTCGCGCTGCGGTCAATAGAACAGAGATGATAATATGATACAGTGAAGGCGACGTATCATGCTTAGGAAGACGATAACGTTAACTAGGTTGAAGTCGTAAACAGTCTTAAAAGTCGGACGACGCTTGAACGAGACTCCTGTATTTCCCCACTGAACCCAATCGACAGACAACGAACAAGAGAAGCCGTCATATGTCATTAAGTAACGACTCTATATAATAATTATGAGAGGACGCTTGCGCAGTTAAAGATCTCGTAAAATACGAGTTGAATTGGTGCATCATCATCTTCGGAAGATCTTCGTTGAACATATTCTGCTCACATCAACATTCTTAAAATCCATGAGGTAAGTTTTATACACAAGTATTTGAAATGGAAAACTTTCGACTTGATACGGAAGTTACGATTTCCATTTGTAATTAGGCCTACGATGTCTAGACCCACGCATCATCAATCTGTCTGAATTTTTGTCTGGCTGCTGCTGCTGCTGCAGTGATGCGATCTAAGTCAAGTGTTCATCATGAATCAGCTCAACTGAATGTGTTATGTTGTGCCGTCTGTCTAGGCCTGAGCTTATTATGTCTATATCTTCCGGATGTCCGTTCCTTCCGTCCGTCTGTTCGTCCGTCCGTCCGTCCGTCCCTTTCTCGCTCTCTCAGTCTCTTTGTCTCTGTCTGTCTGTCTGTCTCTCTTTCTCTATCTATCTACCTAGTAGCTATCTATCTATTTATCTCTCTCTCCTTCTCCCCTCTGCTTCTGCCTCTGTCTCTGCCTCTGACTCTGACTGTCTCTGCCTCTGTCTCTGTCTCTGTCCCTATCTGTTAGGGTTAGGGTTAGTGTTAGGGTTAGGTAGCGGTAAATAAATTACTCATTATTTTACAGAAGCATACAATTAACTACTCGGCGACATACCATAGCAATGCCATAGCTTAGCAGTGTCATAGCATAGCAATGTCATAGCATAGCAATGTCATAGCATAGCAAAGTCATAGCATAGCAATGTCATAGCATAGCAAAGTCATAGCATCAGGGCTTAAAGTGTGGCTGGACGGTCATGGACGGCGTCCATGCACTTATTTTAAAATATGAGCGCCGTCCTGTCACTTATTGGCCAGTACGTGCAGCCTGGAAAGGTAAGGGCGTCCAGGCACTTCTTTTGGAAAGATAAAGGGCGTCCAGGCACTTATTTTTCCACACTTTAAGCACTGCATAGCATCCTCTTGCAGTCTGCCACTCTCTCTCTAATCGAGGTCGCATTTGACATAAATCGACAGCATCGTCATCACCAGCCAATCTAAATAACACGCAGACTTGTAGACCCCTAATTCAGACCAACAGAAGACCTCGCGACCTTTGACCCTGGCGAGGATTGGCTGAGAGCGGAGAAGGGTTATCCCAACGAGAGAACCCTGGTCGTATATAATAGACAGACGATGAGGGCAACAACAAAGGCAGACGACGACGATTAGACTCTCGATGGATTAACAACAGAATTAATTTCAATCCCAGGGATCACAAACCGATAAACGTTGACGCAATATAATAAGTTATATCGTAAACACTAAACAATGTCTGGAATTATCAGATACTACTTATGCAGTCAGATCACCAGTGGACATAATTTGTTCTGTGACGCAATGAAGCGGTGATTGCCACATGCTGCTTGCCTCCTTTACATATTGCATTTCTTTGGTCGCATAGACCTATTTGGTCCTTTTGGTTCTATATTTTTGGTCACACCTGCCTTTCATAATTAACACCTTGTCCTTCTTGGTCACACTTGCATTTCTTTGGTCACACCTGGAAAATATTTTGTGATACCTTGAACTAGAACTGTCCCTGTTGAAGCAGTCTAAATCTTTGCGCTGGAAACCGGATTCAACTGATTTGAATCTCCTTGGGTTGTTAAATTACTATTTTGTACATAGGTCTAACACGGTAGGAAACAATTGTGTTAAATTCCTATTTTGTACATTATAAGTCTAACACGGTAGGAAACAATTGTGTTAAATTCCTATTTTGTACATTATAGGTCTAATACGGTATACGAAACAATTGTGTTAAATTCTGGCCATCCATTAGGTCTGGAGCGTCTCTGATCAGAGTTGTAGTTGATTTGCGTCATCTAGATCTTTGAATTCAACATATACATGTATACACAGATACATACATAGCATACACATACATACTTGCACACATACTTACATACTCACACATACACAAATACATACATACATACATACACACATACGGACGAAAATATAAAATATGTCTTAAAGGCAAAGCGGAGGGCTTCAAAAAGCACAAAACTGCGGCATAGTTATAAGTGGCTGCGTAACTGGCCCCAAGCGACACTGAATATTTGACGTTCAAGGGCATCCTGTCTTTCACAATTACGAGTCTTCAAACTACAGTTTGAAAGGCAGCCGAACAACAGTTTAAAAACTGGCACAGCATAGAAGAGGAGAAAATATGGCCGAAGATTAGGAAGAACGGTTTCAGCAGCTGTACAGAATAAGAGACGCCTCAACAACAGATACATTTAAACTAATTACAGGATCGCATTCAGAAGCAAGGACAGGGAGGGTGTGGAGCCGAAGTGGGGAGTACTACTGTAGCGGTTTAGGTTGCACCAGGGTGGATGGGAGGGGGTGGATGGGAGGGGGAACAATGAGTGGAGTCGCGGTCTCTATTGGTTCCGGCTGGACGAGAATAACAATCAGCAATTTTCTGACGGTGCACAAGAGGTCAAATATTTCCATAAAGCTTCTCAGTGTAGGCCTATCTCGAAAGGTGGCATATATCCTGTATTGAGGGCACAAAGGGACCAGTCACTATCACCCACACCCTGCAAGGGTCAATTGCAGCGGCGAAAACAGCCATTACGATGATGATGATGAACGATTATGATGATGATGAATGATGACGAACGTAACCGATGTTGTTGTTGATTATCGTAATCGCTGATGAATTAAGAGATGAGAGAGGACTCTGTTGATGACAATGAATTCTAATGGTCATTAATATTTAAGCTAATATTAAAACTAATATTGTGTTACAATCGCCTCAAAAAGGAGGACAGAGATTGTGAAAGAAACGAAGAAAAGGAATAAAAGAAGGAAAAGAGAAGAGATGAATTAAAGAAAAAAAAACAAGTAAAATCGGCAAATGATTGGGAAAAGAAATACAGAGAATGGTTTAGAAATTGACGAAAGAAACAGAGAGATAGAAGAAGGAATGAAAGAAGAAGAAGGAGAAGGATGAATGGATGAAAGAAGATAGGAGACAAGCACAAAGAAAGAGAGAAGGAACAAAAGTCAAAAAGACGCGAGAGAGACAGATGACTAATGGTGAACAAAGGGATGATGTAGAAAGAGACAGACAGAGAGAGACAGATAAAGAGAGAGGCAGTCAGATAAAGACAAACAGAGAGGAACAAATAGAGAGAGTGAATGGTGTAAATAATTATTTGGAGAGAGACGATCTGTTGTTGTTGAATGAGTTACGTTAAATGATAGCAATTAGAAAAGAGAGACACAGATACAGGCAGACAGAGAGACACAGAGACAGGCAGACAGAGAGACACAGAGACAGGCAGACAGAGAGACACAGAGACAGGTAGACAGAGAGAGACACAGAGACAGGCAGACAGATAGAGATACATGAGCAAACTCGGAGTCAGAATGAGAGAGGCAAGAGATGAGCGAGAAATTATTAGGCCTATACATGCAGAAAAACAAGCATGTATACAGAAAAGATAGACAGTTAGGAAGATGGATATAAACAAACAAAGACAGACAGACAGACAGACATAAAAGTTTCTTCCTCAAGCGTTCAATGAACAGGCTTTAGACAATAATAGTGTGGCGGTCGTCGGGTCGGACAGGCTTACCAGGAATGACCTTACCCTAAACCGTACAAATCTTGGGGTCTGGCTTCCCTAGTCTAGCAGAAGACTGACGTTCTGGTTTTCATAACAGTTTTCTTAACGATGAAACTGACAACTGCATTCAATCACGAACAACGAAATCAACTGTTTAAACGTCCATAACTGTCTTTCACCGACGAAGAGTTCGTAGCTGTCTCTTACTGACGATAGCGACGAGTTTAAAATCAACGAGTTCGAGATTAACTTTCATCGACCTATAGCAGCGAGTTAAGCTAAAAGTCCGTAGGTCTATTAACTTTTATCGACGAGAGCAACAAATTAACTGAAAGTTCGTAATTGTCTTTCGACTCAACTTACTCAACGACGAACTGTCCTGAATTCAATCGCAACTTCAATCGCAACTTAAACGACGAACTAACTTCCGATTGTCTGATCGACGAGATGACTTTTCTCGGACTCGGGCTTCTGACGACTGACGACGAACTTCCTTTCTCGTTTCGCTGACTGACTCCTGACGGGTTGACTCTCAACGACTGACTGACTGCGATTCGATTCCGACTGCGAATGACGGCCTGAAAATGAAATGTATGGGTTTAACGACTCTTTTTCATATCGAAGATGATTTCAGCGTCGACTCCACGTTTATATTGCGACCGAGCCACCCGCAGTATGTAAAGATCCGACCGGGGAATCGAACCCGCTCCGCCGGCGCGGCGAGCGGGCTACAACCCACTCGGCCACACAGGATCCTCGAATGACGGCCTTTTCTTCTTTCTTCTTTTATAGGTCTCCAGCCCGGTTCGGAGGAGCAGGCAGGCAGCCCTGACGAACAGGTTCGATTCAGCAGCGAGCGTCCTGAAGAGGCTGGTTCTGGCGAGCAGCTCGAAGAGGCTGCTAGCTGCTCGGAGGGGCCGTAGGCGACCCGAACAGGCAGACAGGCGGCTCGGAGGGGCAGGTTCGAGCGGGCAGCTCGAAGAGGCAGCGAGCGGTTCGGAGGGGCAGGTTCGACTCGAGCAGGCAAACAGGCGGCTCGGAGGGGCAGGTTCGAGCAGGCAGCTCGAAGAGGCAGCGAACGGCTCGGACGGGCAGGTTCGACTCGAGCAGGCGAACAGGCGGCTCGGAGGGGCAGGCAAACAGGCGGCTCGGAGGGGCAGGTTCGAGCGGGCAGCTCGCGGAGGCAGGCTCGAGCAGGCAGCTCGAAGAGGCAACGAACGGCTCGGAGGGGCAGGTTCGACTCGAGCAGGCGAACAGGCGGCTCGGAGGGGCAGGCAAACAGGCGGCTCGGAGGGGCAGGTTCGAACGGGCAGCTCGAAGAGGCAACGAGCGGCTCGGAGAGGCAGGTTCGCTCCGAGCAGGCATGAAAAGCACACACACAGCAAAAAATTAATTCCTCCCGCCAAACTTCCACACACCCCTGCCACCACGAGAAGCGACAAACTCCCGTTTGTTTAACCAGGGCAAAACGATTGGAAAATTAAACCAAAGAAAACCAATTTGGCAGCCCAACTATTCAGAACCAATAGGGCCAAAACACGAACAAAGGACGAAGGGTGAATCCTCAGCCATTAACACATATGATCAAAAGACGAATGATCGAAAGATAGAAGATCGGTCATAATCATAGAAGTTCGACCATAACACACTTGATCAAAAATAGAACAAAACTCTCCATAATCAAGGAACAAACGCACTATGATCAAAGGACTGAATGATCAAAGAGTGAAAACTCTACCATACATAACTCAAAGAATAATTAAATCACACTTGACTTATACCCGACAGATCATTAATCTTAATCAATTATAATGACATCTGGATCATCCAAGCTCACATAATCTTCATGATCTACTTCTTCCTTAATCACTTGAAGTCCCATAAAGGGATCATCAGCCATCAACAGTCCTCGTTTGTACTGACAACATGGTTCACACTGTTGGCAGAAACGCTTAACATCCTTAGACCAACCTACCCAGTAGGCGCGTCTTCTCACCTGACACCTAGTCCTTCGCACCCCAAGATGGCCACCGGTTATTCCTGTATGTGCCATTCTCATGAAATTCTTTCTAAACACCTTAGGCATGAGGATCTGCTCAATTCCTTCTGAATTTCGGCGACAGAGTACATTATCCCTCAGAAACAGAGAATCTCTTTGATGCCAATAAACCTTTATAGCCTCACTTTCGGTCAATATCTCTGTCAAACTGGGTGTTTCACAGCCTTCGCCTATCCATTGGCGAACTACCTTCAAGTCAGGATCTTCCTGCTGAGCCTTTGCAATATCCTCACCGGTAGCGTCAAGACTGGGATTCACATCCTCTATCACTTCTCTAACTGTTGCCAAGTCTTCGCTGTCACCCGGGTCTCCACACTGGCGACATGCCTTTCTCGACATGGCATCCGCATTTCCATGTCTTTTTCCTAACCTATGGACAATCTCAAAATCAAATTCAGCTAGTCGCTCCAACCAGCGTCCCTGCTGTCCTATTGGCTCAGGAGTTCTCCATAACCACTGAAGCGCTGCATGATCAGTGCGCAAGACAAAATGCCTTCCTAAGAGATATTGGCGGTAAATCTTAGTGAAATGAACAATTGCAAGCAGCTCTTTCCTCGTGATGCAATAGTTCCGCTCTGTCTTTGAGAACAACCTACTACCATAAGAGATCACCCTCTCTTGTCCATCGATTCTTTGGGAAAGTACCCCTCCAATCCCAATGTCTGAGGCATCACAGTCTAAGACATAGACCGCATCGTCTACCGGTAAACTCAACACAGGCGCAGTAGTTAATGCGACCTTGAGCTTATCAAATGCCTCCTGGCAGGCACCATCCCAGACAAACTTCTTATCTTTCCTAGTCAGGGAAAACAAAGGTTCAGCAACACTGGAGAATCCTTTAATGAACTTGCGATAATATGCACAAAGCCCAAGAAAAGAACGCACGTCCCCTAAATGTTGGGGTTTGGGCCAAGAGACCACATCCTGGACCTTCGAGGGATCCACCGCTACTCCAGCAGCCGACACGATATGTCCTAGAAAACAAACTGTCCTTCGCAGAAGATAGCACTTACTAGGCTTCAGCTTCAAGTTTGCACTACGAAAACGTTGGAACACTAATTCCATCCTGTCCAAATGCTGCTCCCAAGAATTCCCAAAAATGATTATATCATCCAAATAAACTAGACAGTTTTCAAAGTTTAAACCCGACAGGACAATATCCATCAGCCGTTGAAAGGTTGCAGGCGCGTTACATAATCCGAAGGGCATTACCTTCCACCTAAAAATACCCCGACGCGTCACAAAAGCCGTTTTATCAGCATCTTCGGAACTCATAGCTACCTGGTGATACCCACTCCTTAAATCGAGGGTGCTAAACCATTCTGCGCCTGACAGAGCATCAAGACATTCGTCTACTCGTGGTAACGGGTAGGAATCTTTCCGTGTCTTGTCATTTAACTGGCGGTAATCGATACAAAATCTCAATGTACCGTCCTTCTTTTTGACTAGTACAACATTTGCCGCCCACTCACTCACTGCAGGTTCTATCACACCAGCTGTCAGCATTTCGGCTAACTGTTCGTCAACCGTTGTCCGATAAGACAGTGGCTGTCTCCGTAACGGTTGTCTTATTGGGCGACAATCCCCTGTGTCTATCCTATGTTCGCACAATTCCGTTCTTCCCAAATCCATGACTGATGTGGAAAATACATCACCATATTTAGCTAATAAGCTTTTCAGTCCTTCCTTAGCTTCGTGAGGGACATCCTCATCGAGATCTCTCATAAGCTCTTTAATGAGCTGTGGATCGGCTGGAACATCCTCCTTGTTCTCACCTTCATCCTTTTCTACAATCTGTACAGGGTTTAGGCCACTAATTACAAGGTCCCTACCAAGCGTTGTTGGCTTTCCCCCTAAGTTTATCACCCGAACCTGTGATGAATTATCCTTATCATCTACAATTACCCGGGCAACATGAATTCCCGGCACGATCTCTGTCGATTCCGTCATCCAAGCAGGGGCCGTAACTGCAAGATCACTGTACATCATTTTGAAAGGCACATCACATTGCGACCGAGGGGACACAACCACATCTTCAGCCACGACCACACGACGACACCAACCAGAGCCATTACCCTTCACAAGTGGAATACGCCTTCTACCAACGAAAAGAGCACCAGCCCCAAACCCAATCCGACAACGATGTCCCTGGAGAAAATCCATCCCAAGCATTGGTTCAAAAACCTGATCCGACACAAGAAAATGGGTATCCAAAGAAAACCCTCTCCAAAACCTCAAAGGAATGGTTATCTCCCCAAGAACCCGAATGGCAGTGCCGTTCGCAGCCAACAAAACGGGCGTGCTGGGTTGCAACTCCAAACCCTCAACATCAGAAAAAGGTACAATACTCACTTCAGAGCCAGTGTCGATGAGACATTGCCGTGCCTGCCGATGAAGGGTAGCCCGAACGTAGATGGCGTTATTCGTCAAGGTGAAGGGTCGCTCGCGGGTTGTGTGGTTGGTTACCACCGTCTCTGGCGTTGCTGGTTCTTCATCTTCGGCCGTCGTGTCGCTCCGATTACGACGTGGACGAGGGCAGCGACGTGCAATATGACCTGCACGCCCACAGTTGAAGCAGGTCACGTTGCGTCCTGGACTTGCGGGGTTGCGCGTTGCAGGGGCGACGTCCGGAGGCGCTTGAGACTGATTCCGCAGCTCGTTCAGTTGCAGAGAGATCCTGTCCTCGAAATCCCGTTGCCATTTCCGTTGAGCCGCCAGGAAACCTTCCAATTGCGTTTGGAGTTGGTTGCTTGCGTCAGCTTCCTGAGTTTGCCGCACACGATTAGGTGGTCGACGACGATCGTCCCCATCCGTCATCTGTTGATAGGCGTTGAGACGCAATGCAACCCGATAGGCTTCATCAATTGACTTAGGTTCTCTTTCTCTGACTTTCAAAGACAATTCACGATCGCGGATCGCCTCGAGGAAGGAGTCACGTGCGACGATTTCTGTCGTCTCATTCGAAAGGACCGGATAAGCCAGAACAACCAAACGTCTGATATCGTGTAAAAGATCGCCAAGACTTTCCTCTGCTCGCTGTCGTCGATAATATAATTGGGCGCGATACGTTTCTGCTTGTCCTTCGACGCCGTACCTTTGACGTAACCTTCCGACAAGTTGATCGTATGTGACGTCTGCACGAGCGCCAAAATCCCACAATAACTGTGTTGCTGCTTTATCCAATGCACAACGCAGAAAGTCCACTTTATCGGAATCGTCCCATCTATTATGACGTGCACAAACTTCGAATTGAGTCAGAAAAGATTCCAACGAGGAGGTTCCATCGAACTTACCAGGCTTCATCTGAATCTTCCGTGGTCCCATCAAGTGACTCGCATCTTCCCAACGTTTGGAATCGGAAACGGTCGTCTCCGAGATCAACACCTTCTTACGTTCTTTCTTCATTAAGTCCAGGAACTGGTATTCAGGATCTTCAAACGTGCGATATACTTCAACTCGGGGCTGTCCAAAAGCAGAAGCTTCCGCTGCTCCTTTCGTCGCCGGCGTGGAAGTAGTCCGAGGTAATGAATACGGAACAGTTTCTTCGTCGTCCATCGTACAGCCGTCAAGTGTTCAACGTTGAAGACGAAAATGAAAAAAACCAGAAGTACCCCACTTCTGGTACCAAATTGTGGCGGTCGTCGGGTCGGACAGTCTTACCAGGAATGACCCTACCCTAAACCGTACAAATCTTGGGGTCTGGCTTCCCTAGTCTAGCAGAAGACTGACGTTCTGGTTTTCATAACAGTTTTCTTAACGATGAAACTGACAACTGCATTCAATCACGAACAACGAAATCAACTGTTTAAACGTCCATAACTGTCTTTCACCGACGAAGAGTTCGTAGCTGTCTCTTACTGACGATAGCGACGAGTTTAAAATCAACGAGTTCGAGATTAACTTTCATCGACCTATAGCAGCGAGTTAAGCTAAAAGTCCGTAGGTCTATTAACTTTTATCGACGAGAGCAACAAATTAACTAAAAGTTCGTAATTGTCTTTCGACTCAACTTACTCAACGACGAACTGTCCTGAATTCAATCGCAACTTCAATCGCAACTTAAACGACGAACTAACTTCCGATTGTCTGATCGACGAGATGACTTTTCTCGGACTCGGGCTTCTGACGACTGACGACGAACTTCCTTTCTCGTTTCGCTGACTGACTCCTGACGGGTTGACTCTCAACGACTGACTGACTGCGATTCGATTCCGACTGCGAATGAAGGCCTTTTCTTCTTTCTTCTTTTATAGGTCTCCAGCCCGGTTCGGAGGAGCAGGCAGGCAGCCCTGATGAACAGGTTCGATTCAGCAGCGAGCGTCCTGAAGAGGCTGGTTCTGGCGAGCAGCTCGAAGAGGCTGCTAGCTGCTCGGAGGGGCCGTAGGCGACCCGAACAGGCAGACAGGCGGCTCGGAGGGGCAGGTTCGAGCGGGCAGCTCGAAGAGGCAGCGAGCGGCTCGGAGGGGCAGGTTCGACTCGAGCAGGCAAACAGGCGGCTCGGAGGGGCAGGTTCGAGCAGGCAGCTCGAAGAGGCAGCGAACGGCTCGGACGGGCAGGTTCGACTCGAGCAGGCGAACAGGCGGCTCGGAGGGGCAGGCAAACAGGCGGCTCGGAGGGGCAGGTTCGAGCGGGCAGCTCGCGGAGGCAGGCTCGAGCAGGCAGCTCGAAGAGGCAACGAACGGCTTGGAGGGGCAGGTTCGACTCGAGCAGGCGAACAGGCGGCTCGGAGGGGCAGGCAAACAGGCGGCTCGGAGGGGCAGGTTCGAGCGAGCAGCTCGAAGAGGCAACGAGCGGCTCGGAGAGGCAGGTTCGCTCCGAGCAGGCATGAAAAGCACACACACAGCAAAAAATTAATTCCTCCCGCCAAACTTCCACACAAGCACGAAAATGATCAACGTCATTTTTCAAAGATGGCGTATTTCTCGCGTGTCTCCAAAATGTGTTAAATTTGCATTTTAATTAAATACTGTTATTTATTTAAAAAAAATTATTTTGACCTCGTTGTTCTTCTCGTCCAGACTGCCGTGGTTCAATCCAGATGCTCCACCTGCATCGTTTCATCTCCATGGAATGAACTTCCACCATCAATGCACTCCGCCTTTTTTCTCTGTAGTCGCATCTTTCTCTCACAGTGGCGGCGCCAGGATTTCAGTTTGGGGAGGGGAGGCTGAAGCCTCGCGGCGGATATTTCCCATTTTCATCCGCCGAAATTTCCAACGACCTTTTTTTAGCCATCGGCCGAAATCTCATGAAGATTTTCCATTCTCACCGCCGAAATTTCTGACGACTTTTTTTAGTAATCGGCCGAAAATCGTGGATATTTCAATGTAAAAAAATCGGATGGCCCTTTTTAGGGGGGGGCTGAGCCTCTTATAGGGAGGGACTTAGCTTCCCTAGCCACCCCTAGCACCGCCATTGTTCTCTCATCTCAAATCCGATGCATTTTCTCTCGGGGTCCATCGTACTGAAGCGCCTCTATAATAAGACAAGAAAGTTTGATCGAATGGATTGGAGAAGGAATTTCTGAATGAGAGTGATTTCAATTTATAATTGGAAAGCCTGTGCGTAAAGGGGGAGAGGGGGAGGAGTGGTCCCTGAGGGAGATGACGATTGCCATTGATTGGCAGTTATTTGGAGGAGCAGAGAATGCGCCGAATTTCCGGAGACGCCCTTTACCACACTCGGCACCCACCACAGGGGCCGACAGCTTCACAGGAATAGCGAACAAACATATGAGTTGCAATCAGACAAATCTGAGAAACGATATCGTAAACAACAAAATTGTTAAATGACTGCAATAAAGACAAACGCAAAGCACAAGAGATAATTCACAGGCGAAGACTTAGAAGCTGTCGCTTATTCAAATGTTGTTTGCAACAAGTAGGCCTAGGCGGCGGCACAAGGGCGGAGGATCACCTTAGCATCCCAGGTCCTAATTATATTTACCAGTGGACCAAGAGACATTGGACGGAAACAGAACATGTATTTTTATTTTTCATAATGATTTGTAACGTCCTCTCCGTTTTTCCCATGTTAAAGGCGCTACAAATATTTTATATTTATCTTTATTATATTTCTGACGTTTTTCCAGCTTTTCCATAATTGCTAGTAATTTTCTGATTGTACGATACTGATAATGTGTTTTCGAGTCATCTAATGCTAATTAGGTAAGAGAAATTCAATTCTCATCCATGCAGAGAAGTCACAGATTTTGCTGAAAAACCTCGGTAACTTAAACACACACCCAAGCAGCTGGAGTAGCCATACATAGATCTAAGCCTATATGAAGATATGAAGCGGGGCCAAAGAAACCGCAGACAAGTTTACGCAACGCCTATCTGTTGGCACACACTTGGCATCCACTAACTCCAGAGTGTTACTCATCGGCTTCAAGCCCTCGGCCTTCTCTGACTTCTACGTTAGTGCAACAATGATTCTGCCACCAAACAATAACACTGGCCTCACCTACGACATCTTTAGCGGCGTAAAGCTAAAAAAAGCGGACACTTGCTTTGAATAAACTCGACAGAGATGGTTGATAAGATCGACATGGCGCTGGGGTGGAGGTGGCCAGCACTTCCGTTCCTCTGGCAAACCCTGATGGAAAACTGGCTGATTCTGCTTCCAACTTGATACGAGACTATTATAATGTTGGGAGTTGGAAAACCATTTTGCCCTGTAGGATGTTTGCCTACAAAGATTCTCCACGCAGGGTGTGGTTGTGACCAGATAGAGAGAGTTGACTGCGCACTCACAGTGCCATCCCCAACAGCCAGAAGGGTATCGGAGCGTGTAAGAGCAACCCCCACGCACCCCACCAACCCACCCCATCCACACCCAATCTAAGCATCATCTCCACTTGGGTTAATGAACTCAGCAAAGATGAAAACTCCCACATCTTTCTAAATGGAATTTCTTATCAATCTCACGTCGAGTTTTATTGTAGCGGTTGGCTGTTGTTTCTACCTACTTTTTGTTATAGCAGCGACAGCAACTACTACTACTACTGCTACTGCTACTACAACTACAACTACTACTACTACTACTACTACTACTACTACTACTACTACTACTACTACTACTACTACTACTACTACTACTACTACTACTACTACTACTACTACTACTACTACTACTACTACTACTACTACTACTACTACTACTACTACTACTACTACTACTACTACTACTACTACTACTACTACTACTACTACTACTACTACTACTACTACTACTACTACCACTACCACTACCACTACCACTACCACTACCACTACCACTACCACTACCACAACCACTACCACTGCCACTACCACTATCACTGCCACAACCACTACTGCCACTACCACTATCACTACCATTACCACTACCACTACCACTACCGGGAGCAAGAGCAAGAGGAAGACCTAGGAGGAGGTGGTTGGACGACATGAGTGAATGGTCGGGTTTGTCAACAGACAAGTTGTTGAGAGCAATCGAGGACAGGAGAGGATGGAGAAGAATTGTCTACAATGCGACCAACCCTCGTGCTGAGGACGGTTGAAGGCAAGGCATGGCAAGGCAAGGCAAGGCAAGGCAAGGCATGGCAAGGCAAGATTTATTTAGTCCCATTTGACATTTTATTATATATCTATTTATTATTTAACTACTCCGCAATGCGGTAGTACACTAGCTAGATGACACTCTACTAGTGGAGAAGAATTGTCTACAATGCGACCAACCCTCGTGCCGAGGACGGTTGAAGGCAAGGTGTTTACACAATTGACGGCAAATCTTAGAAGTCCTTGTCTTCTTTATTCAACATAAACATAAAGATAAAAAGGACCCCGGGTCAATCCCAATCAAAACTCCCCCACTTGTACACTCACGCAATCAAACAGAAGCATCTTTTACCTATGAAGAGCTTTATTTGGATCCAAGAATAACAATATTATCTGCGTACATTCAGACGAATTCATTACTTCTTCAGATACACTTTGAGTTGATTACGTCTGACCTCGTTAAAGAATTTTGTCAATTGATCGTGTCCTCAAATGGCCCTGAACTAAAATGACATTGTGACTAAAAAGATGTCTGTCTGTTTTATTTGTCTACCTACCTGTCTACCTACCTACCTGTCTGCCTGTCTGCCTGTCTGTCTGTCTGCCTCCCTCGTTGGGCGGTCGGCATTTCTCAAAGGACATCTATCAAAATGAAATAATCAGTGAGTGAGTGAGTCAGTGGTTCCAGCAAATAATCGTCGTCTGCTAATTACATCGTCTCGTCTGACTAATACACGAGCGGTTCCGATTCCTACCAACACCTTTCCTCCTTCTTCTTCTTTTCCTCCTCCTTTTTTTTACCTCGTTTTATTTCCCTAGGATTCGCCTTTCTTTCTGATTGTTAAAATTTATTCAGACTTTAGTAAAAGTTTATAATTTAGACAATAAATAAATTACCGACTCTCTCTTACTTGCGATGTCTGCAATTCAATCAACGTATATTTATAACTGTATTTATACGCGCACACTCACACACCCACACCCACACAAACACACACACCCACACACACACACACACACACACACACACACACACACACACACACACACACACACACACACACACACACCCGCACACACACACACACACACACACACACACACACACACACACACACACACACACACACACACACACACACACACACACACACACACACACACACACACACACACACACACACACACACACACACACACACACACACACACACATATTGTATCATATATAAATATATATATAATAATTATATGTATTAGTTGTATAATTGTATAGTCTATATACATTATATATCTCCGCTTCTCCGCTTCTCTCTCTCTGCCTCTAACTCCTTCTTACTAGACTGCATATATATATATATATATATATATATATATATATATATATATATATATATATATATATATATATATATATATATATATATATATATATATATATAGGGGGCGGTATAGGGGGCGGTGCGGTGGCTGATTGGTAACACGCTGGCACGAAGAACAGAAGGAACCGGGATCTAATCCCGGTGGCCCCTTAAGGTTGACTCAGCCGCCACTCGCCAGATGGGAGTGTGAAAATGAGTAGCAGTGTCACTGCGCAGGTAACCTTGGGTTCGGCGGCAAGACCTGGCCACCTACCGCCGATGTATGGCAATTGCCACCTAAGGGCTGATGGCTTAACACCGGGGATCAGCACCGGGCCCAACGCTCGCAAGCGAGTATGGGCAAACCTTTACCTTTACCTATATATATATATATATATATATATATGTGTGTGTGTGTGTCTGTCTCTCTGTCTGTGTAGGTCAGTGTGTATGTCTGTCTCTGTATAGCTGTTTGTCCCTCTCTCTCTTTTCCCCTGTCTCTGTCTCTGTCTCTGTTTCTATCATTCTGTATGTCTGCCTTTCTGTCGTTCTCTGTTGTCTCTCTGTATCAGTCTCTGTCTATGTCTGTCTCTTTCTCTCGCTTTCATTTCCTACTGAATCAACCTTATCTGTGTCTGCATTCATCCGTCCTTCTTGTTCAATGGTCACAATTTGCTTCGACCCCTCGTCCGTCCTCGCGATATTCCAAATATTTGCCAGCGACTGATAAATTTAAGAGGAATGAAAGCGATAATGAGGAGGAGCAGTAAGTGGAGAAGGAGGACGAGGAGAAGAAGGAGGAGGAGAAGGTGGGAGGAGGAGGAGAAGGCGAATAACGGAGGGGAGAATTGAAAGGGAAAGTATGCAGAGGGAGGATGGTGGGAGAAGAGGAGTGGGAGGGAGAAAAGTTTTGAGAATGTCGGGAGAATGTTTTATGGATGTTGGAATGAACGATAATTATAGCTTTGAGACCGTTTTCCAAGAACCAGTTTGAAGCCAAAGGATATGACAGACGAACGGACGGACGGACGGACAGACAGACAGACAGACAGACAGACAGACAGACAGACAGACAGACAGACAGACAGATAGACATACAGACAGGCAGACAGATAGACACACAGATACACAAACGCAAAACAGAAAGGTACAGAGTGAAAGATATGAAGAGAAAGGCATAGTTAAGTTTAGCATGCATGCACCTACAGCACTATAATTATTTTATTAGGCAATGTTTCTTGATTTGATTGGATGTCAGTGGGTGAAGTGATAGGTTGTCAATGCAAGAATTCAAGCATAATGCGGATTATGGTCAAAGCGATTGAGTCCATAGCTATGAACCTGGATCACAACCGAAGCATTTATTTAATTGCTGACTACATGTATAATACACTGTAGCTGTACTCCGATTATCCAATAATTTGGTAGACGTATAAATGTTCCAATACGTCTGCTGAAATTGCAAGTATTATTCCACACACATGACACTAATTATTGTATAAATTTCATTTTTGGTATTTCCTATTCGGAAGCGAACAATGCAGACATTTTTATCTGGAAAAAATTAGAACGACCATGGAAAATAACAATTATTATTATTATCCTATGAATCGTGTGCGACAACTGAGGCTTCCATTAACTTTTACGGTTCTGCATAAAATGGACCAAAATGTTGTCACACATCAGACGCATCAAGTCCTGTTCTAATGTGCAGACTTACGAACGTTTTGGGATCGTAGGCTCAACGCTCAAGTAGGCCTACTACTATAATTATGTAGGCCTTCTATTTGCAGAGCTGGAATTTCCTGAAAGCAAGACATTTGAAACGCAAATTTATTGCCCCATTTTCTGCGTAAACTGTGAAAAAGTAGGCTACATCTATGATCCTTAACTTAATTCCACATTTCCACTTACACGAAAGCGCTTGCGGCCAGGGATTCATCAATTGTAGACGTGTGTACACGGAATTACTTCGGTATATCTATGGACGATATCCTGCAGGTCATTTTGTGACGCACATAGCGGCGATAATAATAGCGAGTAAAATATTTCAGAGCCGAGAAAACAGCAATCGATTAGCAGGGCCGGATTTAGGGTGGTGGGGGCCCATGGGCGCTCATTACGGTGGGGCCCTTTCCTGCAATAGATATTTTGTTTTTGTGGGACAAGCCCCATGCAATCATAAATGTCACAGACAAAGGTGCTAAAAGCAATGTTTAAATTGTTGACTTATTGTTAATAAAAAAATACATAATTATGAAGAAAACATGAGGAGATCGATCATAGGCCCAATTATTGCTGATAAAGACTGCTATTATTTTAATTGCATGGTATTAAATCATTTTTCAAATACAAAGTTAAAGGATAAGCGTTAGGCTTCTTAGTATGTTTTAGTAGACTGTAGCCCTATAAGTCACTGGCATATATAGGCCTAATAAACACGTAGACATGGCTGAAGTGAGCCGGGCAGGCCTATGTATTTGGGACAAATTACTAAAAAAGGTCAGAAATTTTCAGGTCAAAGGCGTCGGTTTGTCCACAAAAGTCAGATCCGGCAACTTTTCCAAACCACTTTCAGCCCTGCACATAGGCCTACACAGAAAGAAAGTGAAAATGGTGATAAGCAGCGGTTAAAGTGCAGATGCCTCTTCCTTTTCCAGGCTGTGCTGCAAAACAAGTGGCAGCACTGTGTGCAGATTTTAAAATGAGTGCATGGACACCGTCCATGACCGTCCAGCCACACTTTAAGCCATAAGCAGGACCTCCAAAATAAAAACAGACAGCTATAATCAGTTAAATAGCTTGGTTAGGGCTACAGTTGGATCTAAGTTTGAGTGTGTCTTTGTGTATTTTTCTATTAGCAAAATCATCAATTGACTGATCAAAAATCCAGTTGGCATCGAGTAATGCTAAGTCACCGTGTGTCATACTTGTGAGAAACCTGCTCTTAATTATCTTCATCTCGGAAAGCGAGCGTTCAGCACTGCAGTTTGTGACCATGGACACCAATTGCAGTCTTAGCATAATTTCCACATTTGGAAATGAACTTTCAACACGTTTGTCAAGCATAAGGCTTAATTGGTTCATGAACGGCTCCTAACTTATACCGAGGCCTGTTCTTCCTGTCTCGTCTTGAGACATTTTGACAAAATAATGAAACCTCAATAGCTCATTGCCAAAACTTTCATCGAGTCATCACCATTATTATAGCCTGCCATACACCTGCATGGTTTTTCGTAGGCTTGAGTATTTCTTCACCACTAGCCTATATGGGGTCTACAAGATTCAAGCTTAGAAAGAAAACCAAACCTCGAGCAGAGAAGTTCTTTGATGCTAGTCTTTTTGTCATCCACGATGACAGCAGTTGTACTTAGAGCTGCTGCCTGAAGTAATAGAAGTTGTCTTTGCAGTAGCCTACTTTCTCATTTTGAGATACTTTTTCTTTACTTAACTTGCGGCTTCTGAGAGCCGTTCTATGCCTCGCATATTATAGGCTTAAACGTAGAGTCCTATAGGACTGTAGTCTCAAGCACTCTGACAGCACAGAAATGACAGCAAACTGCAGCTGTGCGCTACCACAGATGTGGACATTGGGTCACCCAAGGTCAAAAGCGCCAGCCAAACGCTGGAGTT
Source organism: Lumbricus terrestris (assembly GCA_949752735.1). Classification (NCBI taxonomy): domain Eukaryota; kingdom Metazoa; phylum Annelida; class Clitellata; order Crassiclitellata; family Lumbricidae; genus Lumbricus; species Lumbricus terrestris. The sequence goes on along the minus strand of OX457038.1, from coordinate 76,339,098 downwards.
TGTCCGCTGCAGGACCTAGCTTTCACTCCGTAACATGATGCTCGTGGTGAGGGCCATGGAGCTCAGGACGCTGACCACCGCACGATCTGTTCGTTGTCTGCTGCATGCGGACCGTGTCGAGGGAAACACCTCCGACACTGTATCTGCCTATACATCGGCATAGGCTAACTCAGTTTGAGTTAAAAGAAATATAACCTGTCAACAGCAGCTGCTGTTGGATATGTCAGGCTCAAAGCGCTACGGTGAACAATATTAACGAGTATAGTGGTCAAATCAGAAGACTGCTACTCACTGCTTAAGATCCTGTTGCAAGACTCTTAAAATCCATTCCTTAATCAAAATTATTGGGTATGCACTGAAGGGACAAAAAAATAAAGCTGCAACTGGTGGGGGCCCCTAAGTGGTGGGGGCCCCTGGGCTGGAGCCCGTGTAGCCCATGCCTAAATCCGGCCCTGTCGATTAGATTATTTTGTCAATTTGCCATTGATCAACTCGACTTGGTGAAGTTGCCAACAACTGATCCGGGGTTTAGACACAAGCAGTGAATAGGACGAAGACGCTGTTTCGCGAGACCGAAAAAATTGAGTTGCAGTAGGCTAAATAGTTTAAGTCTGAGTTGCAGTAGGCTAAATAGTTTAAGTCTGAGTTGCAGTAGGCTAAATAGTTTAAGTCTGAAAAGACTTTTCTTTTTGACCGGGCTTGGGTCGGGAGCGCCTCTGAGTAGAGTCCTTGAAGGGGCGCTATATAAATTACATAGATAGATAGATAGATAGATAGATAGATATATAGATAGATAGATAGATAGATAGATAGATAGATAGATAGATAGATAGATAGATAGATAGACGAACGCATGAGCTATCATCTATGGTAGTAAAGACAGAGGAAGAGACTAATCGTCTAATGGCTCTGAGCCACATCAGTTGAAAGAAACAGGAGCGAGCCAGGATAGATCATGACATTGCGCTCTATTCTAACGTGAGAGAGAAGTCAGAAGTGACGGCCATGTTACTGAAACAAGAACAATATTGAAAATTTATTTGCCATGGTCGCTAAAACAATGAGTCGTTTTGTGGCAGTCAGAAGTTAACCGTCGGTGAACTGTGAACTGTTAGATAATTGAAACAGAAAGGAATTAAAATTATTTTAGATGCCAACGTTGACAAAAGGGAGAAGAAGGAGAATATTTTCACAAGATTATTTGTTTGATATATTATGTATAATTAATTATCCGATTATTTCATGAAAATTTCCGTTGACTGAAGCACACGTCGGTCCGATGAACAGGTTTCACAGCTGGAATGGAATAATGCGGTTAACAAGTTGACTGCTATCTGCTTAAAGATATTCTATTCAAGCAAAGATGGTTAGATCTATATAGCATCGCCCTCCCCGTCAAAAACTGGTTCAGTACCTTGCTCTTAAGTGCTGTAATATGCCGAGCAAATTTCTGTCCAGGGTAACGGCCTCTGTTGTCATAGACCCTGGTCAAATCGGATCCATCCATCATCCGGGATCTAGACTGACACTGTCAGAGTACATACGGTGGCGGAGCCTTCACTCCTTTATTTATTATTATTATTATGGGACAATTCGGTCTTGCTACTTGACTATAGGGTAGGTAGGGAGGGAGCGTATTCAGAACATGATCCGGGTTGACCAGGGGCCAGTTAAGATGGAAATCATCTGTCATTCTACACAGCTTTCCAATTTATGCCAAAACTAGATGTGGAACCCGGTGTTGCCCGGGAAATTTTAAGTTTTCGACACTACTCCTCTGGGGTACCCGGCGTTGAGGGTTAAATTTCTGGTTTTCGTCTACCCCTCTACCCCACCTCGCTTCCACCAAAAAAGCCAAACATGACCCGCCACTGCGGGGCGGGTGTGTGTGCTGACTGTGGGTGGTGCCCCTGGTCACTCTCTATCTCTAACTGCAAGGCTTGAGGTGTAAAGCTACGAAACTGCACGAATAGCCTATAATTTATGAAAATAGCGAAATTTCGACTTTTCGTCCCCACGCAGGCCACCGTGGTGAGAGAGATTCACCAACCCCTCCATTGGGTTGTTCAATAGCTGCGAAACTGTAGGCGTATAATTCTGGACAAACACACACACACACACACACACACATTCATATTCTCCTTTCTCTGTGGTTTCTGCACTGCATGAGAGTGCCTATTAATAACTTGATTAATACAATTATTATTGCAGGCTGTCTGTTCTGCTAGTGTAGTTAAGATTTCTGTGATCTGCTGTGTTCTTGTGAATATTATTGTTTCAACTGCATAATATTATACACTGAAACCGGTTGCTGCTTGTCAACCAGATCGTTGAATAAACGAAAAGCGAGAATGACGTCAAGATCATAAAATTATGACGATAATGACGAACTCATGCGAACTGCCTCCTCTGACTAATTTCGACGCCATAGTTTAGGTCTACGCATACGAGCAACAGAGTTTAAAGTGGGTGGAGATGCCTCCCAAATTCTGAGCATGCGTTCCCACTGTACAACATGCATGGAATCCTGGAAACACATTGAATGAAGAGATAATAATTATTCTCCAAATTCATTCTTTTATTTTGCTGATGTTGTTGTGGTCTCTCCTTGGCGCTCCCCGTGATGCTGGCTGCCTGACTACACGTTGTCTTGACAAGGGTGACTTGCGCCCCCTCCCTGTGTGAGGCTCTTGGACTAGCACTAGCCAGTGTAGGCTACGTGTCTAAAAATAATAACTTTAAAAAATATTCATATGTGCTTCGATGTTTTTCATACGAAGACGTAATAATTGCCTTTCTGCCTAAAAATCATCAGAAGTTTCTCAATGACAAAATTATAGGGTGAATATAAACACTAAAAGAGGTATGTTAGGGCGCTTTCTCTTTTCGCGTTAACAGACTATCATTTAGTTGGTCTGTTGCTTTGGGTTGGTCTTTAAATCGTCATAGATACGAACAGTCAGTCCAAACAAATCTCACGCATTGCTGAGAGAAGTCCGTAGGCGCGACGTTTTCCTTCTTCTTTAAGTTCAAGACTATGTTGTTTCCGGAGGATGATATTAAACAGAAAGATAACTCAGTAGGACACCTAGCGGCCAAATGTGGCGCAACTCATGCTTATGACGTCATTCACTCGTTATTTCGTTCACTCAATCGATCACTAAACAAATCTCTTGCTAACTTAATCCACTAATGAAGTTATTCATTCACATATTGTAACACTGAAAATACTGTATTTAAACATTGTCCCTCTGTATGTCAGCATGTATTGTATTGTATTATATAAAACATTTATAAAACGCCTCTGCGACTACAATATATAGCTGAATTTCACTTCCTTTCAGCTTTCCCATGTGGGAAAGTTCAATATTTTGGGGCTGCATTTTAAACGCTCATAAATTAGACAAACTCACGAATATTTCTAATCGGTTTTACGATCTCGTGTAAATATGGTCACTGTTGTTGTGTTTAAAATTTTAGACAAATCCTAAACGTTTTGACCGAGTTATGACACTTTGTTTTGTGTTCTACTTTTCATCCGGACAGTGTATTATGTCAAAAAATAAGTCAAAAATAGCGCACGTACGTTCACACCTCGCGCCTAAATGTCACAATAATAATGATGGATATCAGATGTGCAGAGGTGAAGAAAACGAAGGCGGCATCTATCGATGATTGTTTTTCTACAGACTTATCTTAAATTAGAATGAATTTGATTGGTTGTCATCTCTTCTTAAAACAACCGATTAACACAACGTTAGCTACCATGGCACGTTGTAATGTGATTGTTGAAAGTTGAAACTAGAACATCGACCTCCACCACTTTTTACCGTAGCAGCAACAACAACAACTCCGCTTTCATGTTTATTTATTATCATTATTCGCAGATGCGGTGATAGTTGGCGTGTGCATTGATGGAGACGATGAGGGTGGTAAGCGGATGGAGGAAGGGAAGATGAGTGTTTGGAGAAAACAACAACAAATGCGATGGGAAGGGCTGGCAGAGGAGGAAGAAGAAGAGGTACAAGAGACGGTACGAGTAGGACATGTCGTTCGATTACTAAGACACCTTTAAATTCATATCGAGATAGGTTACATAATTATAAAAATTATATTGGTAGTCAAATGATGAATTGGCCCCCGCCAGTGCACGTCAAGCCGTTAACTTTTCTATAATAATTATAATTAATTATCATCATGAGTGACAGTCTCAGAACTAAAAGAAGGAAAGGTGACGCTCATGACCTTTGTATGGTATATATATATGTATATATATATATATATAAAATTTCAGAAATAAATTAAATAAATGCGTACATACATGTATGCATACTTAATTACTTATGCATATATATATATATTTAATAGTGACACATTACACATGTACATGTATTAGAGAGGATCCACAACAACCACTTGTGACTATTCCGATATAAAAGTCTATCATGCAAATTCCAGAAAAAGAAAAGAAAAAGAGAGATAAAAAAGACAAAAAATGCGGAACATTTAAAGAAACGTGAACTGGAATACATTGAAAAGTTTACAGACGTCAACAGTCTTTGTTGCTATTAGATGTCGTTAAACTGCTGAATAATAGAAATAATAAATAACACAATGATAACATTATACATGTAGATTGGACTTTGTATAACCAGCATTCCTTAGGATCAACTGTAGGAGACCAAATGAACGGCAATGACTGCTTAAAATAGTTTTTCGCATACACTCATCTCTGCTAGTTCTTTGGTAATGCAAGTCCAAAGCGTGGACGAAGGAGGAGGTCGACGCTGATGATGATCTAAGCCAGTGGTTCCCAACCCGTGTCCCGAGGGCCAAAAGTGGCCCGCCAGGCCTAAAAATATGGCCCTCGTCTCTCAAATAAGTAAAATAAAATATATGAAAAATTAACCATTTGGACAGGAGAGAACACATAATTATTTTTTATTGCAAATTATTTTATTTTAACGTCTATAAATAACATCAAATATTCTATTTTGATTCGTTTATAGCAATTTTATATGCTTTAAGTTAATTAAATTTTACCTTTGTGGCCCCCTAATATCCTTCAACAAAGAAAAAGTGGCCCTCGTGTCCTCTAACTTAGAAAAAGTTGCCCTATAGAGTCAAAAAAGGTTGGGAACCACCAGTTAAGTCATCACTCAGTGTCGCTAAAAATAGCTACAGCCACTGGCGATTGATTAGGCTTAGCATGTGATAGAAATGATGCCATAATTATATTTTCATAAGATATATGCTGAGGAAGACGAAAAAGGCGCTATATTAAGTTTATCGAAGAATAGGAAGAAGCAAATAGTCAGAGGGTAGGAGAAGAGATGGAAGAGGAGGGAGAGAATAAAGAAGGTTTCGGGAGTGAAGAGTAAAGTATGGATGAAATATGTGAAACAAGTGGAAAAGAGAAAAACCTAATTTAATCAGATGAGTAGAAAATAAAAGGAGCAGTAGAAATAGAAGAGCAAAAGAAGGATGAGGAGGAAAAGAGAAGTGGAGAATATGAAACAAAGAAAAAAGGAGAAGGTGGATGAGAATTTGAAAGGAATGAAGAAAGAGAAGTTGAGGTTGAAGCTGATGAGTAAGAGGAAGGTGTGGATGAGAAGAAGAAAATAAGGTGGAGACAGAAGTGGATTCGGAACGGAACGTAGAAAGTACATGTAAATCGCCTCCAGTTACCACACACGGAAATTATGACGACTAAGATGATTAAGAGAAGAAAGAGAAAAATCAATGACCTCCTCCTCGTCATTGCCTTGGATCTAAGATCCAAAGAAGATCCAAAAGATCCAAAGAAGATCCAAAGAAGATCCAAAGAAGATCCAAAGAAGATCCAAAGAAGATCCAAAGAAGATCCAAAGAAGATCCAAAGAAGATCCAAAGAAGATCCAAAGAAGATCCAAAGAAGATCCAAAGAAGATCCAAAGAAGATCTAAAAGCCTGCTTTGATCTGTCATTTGAGCATCACAACGGACAACCTACATGTCGACTGCTGCTGGAGAGTTCCAATAATTGTTGCTCTGACATCTTTTCTGAGAAGGAAAGGGAACGGAATTTTAAGTAAGGGCAGGTCTATTGGGAGACAATTAGAGAGAAAACCCATGAAGCGCCAGATTTTTATGGACAGCTGCACATTAAGTATGTCTGTCTGTCTGTGTGTGGTGTGGGTTTTTCTTGTCTGTCTGTCTGTCAGTTTGCTTGTCCATCCGTCTGTCTGTTTGTCTGTCTTGTCTGTCTGTCTATCAGGGCGTATACGATTCGACATACTGGGCGATAATAGGTAAGTTTTGAGTCGACATGCAGTTGATTTTCTTTCATCCTCTGCCAAACCAGCAACAGACAGGTTTCAACATCAGGACCCCACAGCGACAAGAACGCTCTGTCTCTGTCTGTCTGTCTCTGTCTGTCTCTGCCTGTCTCTGCCTGTCTGTCTCTGTCTGTCTCTGTCTGTCTCTGTCTGTCTGTCTCTGTCTGTCTCTGTCTGTCTCTGTATGTCTCCATCTGGCCATATGCCCCTCTCCCTGCAGCCCCGTTACTTCGATTGTTTATCATAATTATTATAATTATTGAAAAATAGTGTTGATAATGATAGCAACAACATTGACAACAACAACAACAACAATAGCAGCAGCAGCAGCAGCAACAACAATGACAATGACGACGACGACAACAATAACAATAATAATGAAAATAATAATAGGAACAATAGCAAAAATAGCAATAATAGTAATAATAAATCATTGTCTTAATTTTTTTCTATTATTATTATTGTTATTATTATTATTATTATTATAATTATTATTATTATTATTATTATTATTATTATTATTATTATTATTATTATTTCATCCTTTATTAAAACACCACTCAAGATTAAAACAAAACTCAAAAACAGAAATGTGTTCAAGCATAGAGTGCATTGTTCTCGTCCCCGGGGTGTGGTGCAAATGTTCCTCTGAAAGCAACGGCGTTGAACCGCTGTGTGCAAATTGATATCCTCTGGAAGAGGTAGACAATCTCCCTTGGATCGCCGGAAACAGTGGCACTACGGCGGCCTAACTCAAGCAAAAACTCTCGACCAGCGCGATTGATGGGGCCCAGCTTATTATTATATTTTTGTTTTATATTATTTCTACCGTTATTGTTTCTGGTATAAGCTGATGATGACGCAGTCGACGACGACGACGACGACTATGATGATGATGATGATGATGATGATGATGATGATGATGATGATGATGATGATGATGATGATGATGACGCAGTCGACGACGACGACGACGACGACAACGACGACGACGACGATGATGAAGATGATGATGATGATGATGATGATGATGATGATGATGATGATGATGAAGATAACAATAATAATGACAAAAGCAGCAATGTATCCTAAACAAACCCAGCTGCCCATCCTCTGTATACTTCCACTCTGGCGCGACGTAACGCTCGTGGGTAAGTTGGTCCCAAGTGGCACGTTCAAGATTCCGAGATTACGATTTCGAGCGGCGCCCTAGTGACGTAATAGAGAAGCTCGATTCGAGTGAAAGTGGCGACCTCTCATCGGTGAATGACCTCATCGGTGAATGACGTCATCGGACGACGGTCACGTGGTCGTTCGTCACTTGAAAACAGGAGGCGTTGAATGACAGGCGCTAAAGAAATCACCACATTACGTAGCTGTGAGAAAACAGACGGACGGACGGACGGTCAAGCGCAGAGACCAACATGATAGAGACATAGAGGGAAATGGAAAGACAGATAGGGATAGACATAATTATACGCATATACAGACACAGAGGAAGACGTACATAGAGAATAACAGACAGACAGACAGAGCGACACTCACAGAGACAGAGACAGAGACAGAAGGACAAACATATAAACAGTAAAAGACAAAAGAGAGGCAGGCAAAGAGAGGATAGAAAGAGTTTCAAGCAAGAGATGAGAACTGCAACTCGCAACAGGCGCTGGATGCGAGCTACTGACGACGTATTGAGATGCTTTTGTTTCAGCAGCCGTTCCCATCTTTTTGCCCTGCAGGCTAGTAGGCCTTCTTAGTGGACGAGGTCTAGAACGGGCGTAGGCTTTTCGAAGGCCTCGCTGAGCTGGAGCCTATAAAAGAGAGAAACAATTTCAGTCTGCACTCTACTCGTGCACTTGTACTTAGAGATAGCGGAGATTTGCAGTCAACGAAAGATGTGAGTATTAATGCAGCCAGTGATCCTCTAAGCACGCTGAGAGATTTATGTACGTGTGTGTGTGTGTGTGTGTGTGTGTGTGTGTGTGTGTGTGTGTTCATAGATAAAGTATCGTGTACGTTGTGTGATTAACGGAGGTTTTCTTTTCTTGAATAGCAACCGTACACTTCAAATTTGTGCAGCGCCAGTTGAAAGTAAAGAGCAGAGAAGACATTGACGATCGCTGCGTGTATACACTGATGGCCAATATCCATAGAGTAATCCAGTGATTTTCAACCGGGGTTCCGCGGAACCTTAGGCTTCCGCGGGCGTCGGCTGTAGGGGTTCCGCGGCAGTTTGATGGAAATTTTATGGCAAAAACTGAGCTCACAAAAGTAGGTCTATTCTATTAACAGTGAATAGATTCTTTCACAGCTTTCAGTCATTCTTGCTTAAATTAACATTATTACGCAATGCATTGTTGTTTTCTATAATTACGATATTGTTGCTTTATAATCTAAAGATATTATAAGATATTATATTATAATTATGTCCTTATGGTTCATTACTTGTTATTCGGAAGGCACGTGCATCATTATGGGAATCAATATACATGTATGCTTATAAAATTATATAGATTGTTAATGAGGCGCGGTACGTTTCCATCTATCCAGTCGGACAATCACAAACAAAGCATTTTTATCACTGGTTTTTAACTATTATTTTGGACTATTCTGAGCAAACAGAATCAGCTGAGCACTAGACGAACCCACTTGTTTGGTTTATTCTTCTTTTCATCCGTTCATTTCTGAGGTCCGGTATATATATAGACGAGCAAGGATGACAGCTCACTGGCTAAGTGGCTGATCGAATGACTCACTGAATGACTTAATGACTGAATGCATGGCTGACTGAAGAAACAAATGACTGACTGAATGACTGACTGAAGAAATGAATGACCGACTGAATGACTGACTGAAGAAATGAATGACTGACTGAAGAAATGAATGAAGAAATGAATGACCGACTGAATGACTGACTGAAGAAATGAATGAAGAAATGAATGACCGACTGAATGACTGACTGAAGAAATGAATGAAGAAATGAATGACCGACTGAATGACTGACTGAAGAAATGAATGACCGACTGAATGACTGACTGAAGAAATGAATGACCGACTGAATGACTGACTGAAGAAATGAATGACCGACTGAATGACTGACTGAATGACTGACTGAAGAAATGAATGACTGACTGAAGAAATGAATGAAGAAATGAATGACCGACTGAATGACTGACTGAAGAAATGAATGACCGACTGAATGACTGACTGAATGACTGAATGATTCACTGACTGAATAGTTTATTGACTGATTGACAAATTGATTGTTTGATGGACAGAGTGATTGATTGCCTGAATCTGGACTCGAATGATTAGAGAAGAATGCACTGGACAATGAAAAGTAGAGTCAGTGAGTTCGAGTGATCGTTTTCAGCCATTGAGTCTCTCTGGTGCCAGGGACAGCAGCTGTAGAGTCGAAGTCTGTTGATTCATTGACGGCAAAATTGATTGGCGTGAGAGACGAGAGAGGAACTCAGAGATACAATGTCGTAATTGAGGGATAATGATAATACTACTACTACTACTAATAATATTATTACTACTGCTGCTACTGCTATTGCTACTATTAAGTAGTAGCAATAGCAGTAATAGTAACAAATTTTGTTACTATTGGCACTACCAATAAGAGTAATAATAATAGTGATATTAATGATGATGACGATGTTCATAGTATGATGAAGAATGTGACGACGACGACGACGACGATGATGATGATGATGATGAAGACGATGACGATGACGACGACGATGATGATGATGATGACGATGATGATGATGATGATGAAGACGATGACGACGACGACGACGACGACGACTATGATGACGCCCCGGATGATGATTTATAGTGATGATGGTTATGGTGATGATGATGTCGATTATAACAATTATAGTTTGTCTTTTACTATCTTTTAGTGATGATATTATTTTTCAATATTCATCGCTAGAAAATTTATAGAAATGCATCGTAACAAACAATGATTATATGCAAGAATTTCCTCTCTTCGGAAAGATTTCCTCTCTTTTCATCTTATCTCGATTACTTTGTGCTGATCAACTTCTCGAGTCTCGACAACACTTCTAAGTATTGCGGTGATTTCATGACATTTTATATACAAGCTTGCTATTCTGTAAGAGGGGTGTGCAATTTGCCATCCAGGCCGTCGCTTTCTGTGCGATGTGAATCGAGTCAGCCACATCTCGAGAGCGTTTGAGAAGAATTATTATCAACGTATTAATAATTATGGTTGTTTTTCTTACTAAGAGAGCAAAGCAGGCGATGACCGCTTCAGACATCGTATACAGGCGGATTATAATAAAATTACGTATAGGCTATATATAGGCCTATACAGTGTGTGTATATATATATATATATACAGTATATATATACAAGTACATTTACATGTATATATATGCATGCATATATATATATACATGTATATACACACACAAGCATGTAGACCTACATAGAGTTATCTATGACATAACAAATTGATTTTTTAAATACTTAGAAGTGTTGACGAGAAGTTGGTCAACACAAAGTAATCGAGATAAGATGAAAAGAGAGGAAATCTTTCACGAAAGAGAGGACATTCTTGCATATAATCATTGTTAGTAATTACGATGCATTTCAATAAACTTTCTAACGATGAATATTGACACAATATCTTCACCCAAGTATCGAGAAATGAAGAGGACTTAGAGGAGACGCTATTCATTTATCTGTAACGGTGATTGTTGCTAGTCACTAGTGTATACGTTAATATCACAATTATGCTGGGTTTGCCATTCCTTCATTACGTCATATATATATATATATATATATATATATATATATATATATATAATTATATATATATATATATATATATATATATATATATATATATATAATATACACGCAGATGCATATATTATGCAAATAATTAATGAGCCTATTTATAAAGTGTGCTAATAACACATAAAGTGTAGAAAAACTAATACCCGCGTAATGAGTTTTGACATTTAAAAATGTGCCCACGTACAGCTGCTTCCTCAAAAAGTATCCAACAGTGCAGCTCTATTATTATTAATACGTCGGTGTTTCCTCATACACATCACGTGCACAAATACGTATTACTGAATACTTTTTGTTGGCATACAGTTAGACGAATATATATCTATAAGGAATGTCTGTGTGTATTCATATATCTATTCATATATATATATACATATATATTTGTATGATGTGTATGTGTGAGTGAGTGTTTAAATGGGCGTGTCTATAATTGTAATCAGACTGGCAAATAGCTGGATATGAAGCGTAGTATGCGAAGTGTGTAGGTCAGTCAACAAGCATATTAACCGGTCCTATACGCCTCCGCCTTCCTCTCCAACCTCACATCCTCCCTCTACTTCTCCTCCTCCTCCTCCCAGCCTCTCTTTTAGCCTGTCTCTAAGCCTCTGCTTGCTACTCGATAGCTTCAACTGCTCCATAGCTTCGTGATCGTGCAACAAACACGGTGGCTTTAAAATATATGCAGTGAGCGCCGACCTGTTGCTGTATTGTTGTTATTTTTGTTTACATGGTAAGTAATAGACTTCAGTATTATATTAACTGCTATAATTATGACGAAATTGCAACAGTAGCAGTGTTGCTGTCATCAGCAGTTGAGCGCTCTAATTATCATAGTAGCCTATGAGCAGGAGTAGCAGTTGTATTATAAGTATGTATGTACATGTATGTATGTATGAGCACTTGTTATAATGCCCCCTCAAGATTCCTACTCAGAAGCACTCTTAACTACAGCGCGGACACTGAATCGGAGTTTCACGTTGAAGCGCATGACCAATTGCGATTGAAGGACTTGCTCTGCAGGATCCCTACGCGGCGGATTGAGGTGGATTCGAATCCGCAAACCTCCAGCTCCATTAAGACGCCGAACATGCCCCTGTACGCCACCTCGGCCCACAACAATAGTTGCGGTGTTGGTGATAGTTTATAAATAATTGTATGTGGTAGTTGTAAATTGGCAATGTTATATTTCTTATAGAAGCCGTTGATTAAATGCAAAATTATGCGTGAATAATTTTAATAATGCCATTGACGTAAAATTCTGGTGTTACCATTACTTCCGACATTCCTTTACACAGACTATAATCATTCTATGAAATATGAAGGCATACAATGTCACACTGAGATCTAGTACATGCTATACATTCTTGCATATTGGACCATGCAACTGTAGAAGTCAATTCGCAATTACAAGCAACAGCTAAGGACATTGGAATGGAGGCGACCTCGGCTCCATATATAATAGGATGATTCCTCCTCCTTCGGTTCAACTGAACCTCGCTCCTCATCTCATCAAACTCATAAGCAAGCGTGAGAAGAAGATTTCAAAATAATCTGCAGCATTGCTCGATCCCTCGTCTTCCATTCTCCGCTGCAGCTTCGTATTATATAGACCTATGCATAATAATCTGGGTGTGACTGTGGACGAATGACTGCTGACCTATTATGATGATATATTCAGAGCATCTGAGGAATGTGTGTCGAACATGTTGTTATCATCTGGACCAGGTTCCCACTAGACGTGTATAGGCCTACAACTCGCGCAGCCGAAGCAACCCTACTGATAAAACGCATTCATAATGTGCACCACGGCTGACTATTGGGGGAGTGAGGGGTCTGGGGTGCAATGCCATCTATGCATCCGTTAGATGCATACAAGTCATTCCTGCATAACTCGACTGCAATTAGTCGAGAATGTTCATATACTCAGCAGCTGATCAGCCAAACAGAGTGTATGCGTTTAGTCATATAACATATAGGCTATACATTATATCCAGGTTATGCAATGCAATGCAATGTGGGAATGCATTTGTATAGCGACAATTTAGAGTATGTTAAAAAGGCTCAACACTTGGTCAAGCTGAAAAGGTCCTTCTTTAAAGGTTTAAGAAAACATAAGGTCAACTTAATATGACGAACAGTAGATGGGGCTTCAGTGGACATCTATCATTTATATGCTCGCCATAATGAGTTTAGAACGTGATTCTTAGCAAAGTTATTGTAGTTGTCCAGTTGTCCATCTGATCTCCATGGCGGTGCTCCCTGCCTCCGTATCTCCATCTATCGTCGTAGATTTCTCTGTTGGTCATTCGCGGTTCCGCATCGAAGTGTTGCTGTGTTCGGTCCATCCTTCCGCAATGAATTGCCTGTAAATATATATACTCGATCCTCTCTTCAAGTCTCTTTCTTCCCACAAGAGACTGAAGCAATGATAAGATTGTTCTGTATACACATCTTCGTTTATTCTGTTTAGTCTGAAGATAGTCAATAACATTGTCTACTATTGCTGAGATCACTATTTCTATTCATGGCAATTGCAATAATTGCCATCTCTATTATATTGTTGTCTATTGTTGCCTATTGTTGCCTATTGTTACCCACTGTTGCCTGTCTCACTGTTAATTATTTGCATTAGTGAGTGTTGATGTGATAGAAGGCGGTGGCGCTGGAAAGAGATATTCAATTATTCATAGACAGACGTATGATTATGTCGTTCTTTATATGGGAAGTATTTAAATGATCGACCATGGTGAAGACAGGGAGCCAGAGGAACAAAGAGGAACAATGGGACAGAGACAAAGTCAGAGACAGAGATAGGAATCTTATTGTTATGCATGTATTGTATATTTCATGAAATCTAGTATTGGCCATTATTGTCTGCTTTAACTGCTAGTTTTGATACTGAATCAACTGCATCAACTGCGTCAACTGCGTCAACTGCGTCAACTGCGTCAACACTCAACAGTTACTGCATTTTACAAAAAGTTCATTAGAGTCATAGGCCTAGAGCTTTTTAGTGACTTCGGCAATAACATTAAGACGGTGATTTCCTCAGAGTCTTAAGGCAGTTCAAACCTATGATATGCCTTTGACCCTAACCATAGGCGCAACCACCCTATGGGACCCACGGGACGCGTCCCCCCAACTTTTGAGTGGTCCCCTAACTTTATTATTATGGTCCCCAACTTTTAGGACGTGATTCATTTGGTCCCCCCTCCCAACTTTTAGGATGTGATTGCACCTATGACCCTAACCGACTAAGCTTACACTCCTGAAACCGATCTCTTCAATTGGGTCGTATTTGTTTAGCCTCTAAGAATAGCACACGTTCGTTAGAAATCGAGGCCAACCATGCTGTTCAGCCTCCTCCACGCACGAATGGATGAGAGGAGCGTAAGCGTGGGCATGGCCTTTGAAATGGGCGTGGTCGTACGGCACACGACAGGGCGGCACCGTTTGATGTTGAGTTTGAGGGGAAAAAGTAACACGAGAGATAAGGCGAAAAAACAAATGATTTGCTTCATGCCAATTAAAAAAATATATAACTCCGTCCATGTCCCCGAAAGTGTTGTGAATGTAAAGATGAAGGAGGGCGGAGTTTAACTATGTAGTGGGCGGGATATAACTGTGCCGTAACATGTTGAAATTAATGAATAGTCATGGTGGGTGGAGCTTGTTGCTCTAATTGGTGGAATTTTGTGACCGAAGAGTTAAGTGTATGTTGGATTATAGTGTCATTCGTAGTCGCTTGGAGAATTGTTTATTTGGAGAGAGGAAATAAAAGTTGCGCTGACTGAAGGTATTTTTAGAATGGGAGGAGTCTAGTCGATTCAGGGGGCGGAGTCTATGAAAAAGCAAAATATGCCGGAATAAGGTTCTCAATGGATTTAGAGTTTCAGATGAATCCAACGCCAATGACGTGTAACCACATTGTAATGATGTCATGTTTTCGACCATCTATTCATAGCACCTCGTTTTCTGTTTTCGTTAATTCCATCCGTCGATTCACTCATACAGCGAAAACCCACCATCAATTCATCCATCCACCTGTCTCTCTTTCTCTATCCATCAATTCATCCATCATTCATCCGTTCGTCCA